>LN483857.1:0-57788 GCA_900002565.1 Culicoides sonorensis
ACGAACTATTAATTTCATAACATGTGTGAATTAGAACTTTTAGAATCGAAAGAAAACTTCCATTGGATATGTCCATTTTAGACTGCAGTTATATCATGTGACGAGTTTTGCTAATTAAAACATGAAAATATTATTCTACATTAAAAAAATATGAATTTTAAAAATATCGAAAGCTTTCTTGATCATTGTTGACTCATTTTTAACATAAATTCTGTCGAATTTGATGAGTTCTTGTGCCTTTGTGTAGAATTTCAATGTGGCGAATTCGTTTCATACAAATGCGCTCATGTGCATCATTCATTATTACATTCTTATTTGTTTATTTACATTTGTTAATATTTGAATTGAAATGTCAAGAAAACATGAAGAGAAATCTTATAAAAAAACATATTTTGAACGATTTATGAAAGAAAAGTATTGTCCAATTAGAGCAGGAAACATTGATGGTATGATAAGTCTTATTGAACTTAATTGAACTTATTTAAACTTTATAAAACTTAAAGGTACTTCTGAGTATATTCATGATCATGCAGTGATTCGAGCAGTCGATTCTCATTACCGACCAGACAAAAATTTGAAATCAAATCCTAAACATACTGTTTTTGTGAGAATCAGTCCAAAAACTACCGAACAAACTTTACGGAGACATTTTTCACCTACCGCAAAAATAGTTTCATGCCATGTAGTGAGAGATATTGTGACAGGGACTTCTAAAGGATATGGGTTCATTGAATTTGAAAGAGAAGATACAGTGAAAAAAGTTGTTTCAAGGATGAACAAAGAATTTATTGACAATTTCAGAATTATTGTTCAAAAAGAATGTGGTCGAAATGTGAAAGGATGGAAACCAAGGAGGTTGGGCGGTGGATTCGGAGGGAACCGAAATTCTGGACAATTAAGATTTGGAGGGATTGCTAAGCCGTTTGAAGAAAAAAGGTCACATAATCTGTAGTAATAAAGCAGGGAAAACTTATTTTTTTAATATAACAAATAAAAAAAAATGAAATACAAATGACAATTATTGCTCAACAGCATTATTGGCCACAACACTTGGATTATTGATTACTTCACCCAAGCTGTCCAATACTTCTTTACGATAATCATCAAAGCCACCATCGATTTCATTGATTGTCTGATCTTCAATGACATACAAATTACATTCAGTTTCACGAATCAAACGTTCGTCATGACTAACTATCACTACACCGCCATCATATTCGTTAATTGCCTCTGCTAAAGCGTCAATTGATTCAATATCGAGATTATTTGTAGGTTCATCCTAAATACAGCAAAATTTTAATTTTCAATTGATATTAAATTAAATTAGTCAAAATATACCAAAATTAAAACATCAGGAGCCCCAAGACACAATTCCGCCAACGCAACACGAGCCTTTTGTCCTCCAGATAAATCTTTCATTTTAATAGTATGTGCATGACTAGCTAATCCAAATGTACCCAATTGTTTACGTGCTTTTTCGTATGGTAAATTGAAAAGTCGTTGTAAATATTCAACAGGAGCTTCTTCAGCCGTTAAATGTTCACCCGAATGCTGATCAAATCGACCAATGTGTAAACGATGATTTTTCCTTTGTTCACCTTGTAACGGTTGCAAGTCACCACAAAGTAATTTCAAAAATGTAGATTTTCCTACACCATTTGGACCGACAATGGCGATACGTGATTGAAGATCAATACCGAATTCCAAATTGACAAACAATGGTTTTTGACCTGGAAAGGCAAAATTAACATTGTGCAATCCCAAAATTGGAGGTTGAAGTTGTGACACTTCCGGGAACCTGAATTTAACTACATAATCTTTAGGTCTTGCAATGAGTTCTGTTGGACCATCTTCTTCTTCGTTCTTTTGTTTGCTCTTGTTCTTGTCCTGTTTTCGAGTTAAGGTTTCCTTCTGTTTCTTTTCAGCTGCTTTTTTCGAAGATCCGTGAGCTTTCAATTCCTTTAAACGTTTTTCCTGTTTTTCATATTCCTTAATCATTTCTCTTCGTTTTTGAACATGCATTTTTTTGAACATTGTGTAATTGCCCTTGTAATAATAGAGTTTTTTGTTATCTAAATGAATAATTTCATTGCAAACATTATCCAAGAAACTTTGATCGTGAGAAACAATCAACAATGTTTTCTTCCATCCTTGCAAGTAGTTATCAAGCCAAATTACAGCATTCAAGTCTAAATGATTTGTCGGTTCATCAAGTAAAAGCAATGTTGGTTCAATGTAAAGTGCTCTCGCAAGTGAGACACGCATTCGCCAACCTCCTGAGAAACTTTTTGTTGGACGGTCCATCATTGCCTTGGAAAATCCGAGACCAGCTAAAATTCTTCGAGCACGGGACTCAGCTGCATCTGCTCCAATTGCTTTCAATTCCACATAAACTTCACTCAATCTTTCTTGTTTCCCTAAATCCCCCTTTTCAACTTCACTTTCCAATTTTTTACATTCTTCTAATAATTTTGTTCGTTTCACATCGGCATTCAAAATTGTAACAACAGCCGAATTGTCGTCTGCCACAACTTCTTGTTCACACAACAACACGTCAATATTTTCTGGAATCGCAAATGCACGGGCAGCAATATGTCTTAATAGGGTGGTTTTACCGTGTCCATTTGGACCGACTAAACCATATCGTCGTCCTTGAGCAATCAGGAGGTTTGCATTGACGAATAAATCGTTGCCTTTTGCTGAAATTGTGAAATTTTCTATTTTGATATCAACTGCATGTTCCATATTTGCTTTTTGTCCAGCTGTTTTTTGTGCTTGGGACATGGTAAAATTAGAGTCAAGCTCGGAAGCACCATCACCACCTTTTCTAGTTGATAATTCAAGTAATCGTTGTTTTTCTTGTTCAACTTTTAGTTTTTTCTTTTCCTTGTGTGTTAATTTTTTCTCGGGTACTGTGGCACTTTCATCGATTTTGACAGATTCTAGTTTTTCTGCAAGTGAAGATTCTTCTGATGGGTCCTCATCTTGTCCTGGTTCTTCTTCAGGTTCAGGTTCTGGTTCTGGAGTTGGTGGTTTTTGAGTTTTTTGCTCTTTTTTACCACCTTTTGTTTTTTGTTTTGTTTTGACTGGTTGTGGAATTTCTTCTTGCTTGGGAGTTTCTTCCTTCACAAAACCACCTTGATCGACATCTTGTTCCATTTCAGCGAGAAGCTCTTTTTCGTAATCATCATCCAAATCTTTCTTCTTTTTCCCTTTTTTCTTTTGGGCACCTTTTGAAGAAGCTACTGGTTCTTCTTCTTTCGGAGCATCTTTGAGTAAATCAACTTCAGGTTCATCCGCATCATCAGAAAAGTCATCTTTCTTCTTTCCCTTCTTTTGTTTCTGTTTACTAGTCTTCTGACTGCTTTTTCTCAGTTCTTCGTCGCTATCAGCAGCAGCTAGCATATCAACAACTGGCTCATCTTCATCCGAGAAATCATCATTCTTCTTTCCTTTCTTGCCTGCTTTCTGTTTTGATTTTGCTTGTTGTTGTAGCTTAGCAGCAGGTTTTGGAACTTCTTCCTCTTTTTTCTTTTCCTCAAACTCTTCATCACTTGAATCACCTCCTCGTTTACCTGTGAGATTAAAAATCACAGAATAACAAAATTTAATTTCTATTTTTAATTATGATTCATACCCTTTTTTGATTTTTTCACTGGAGCAGGCACTTTCTCTTCTTGACTTTTTCCCTTCTTTCCTTTACTTTTTACTGTTTTTTCTTCGTCTGAATCATCAGGAAAATCATCATCTCGTTTTTTACCTTTTTTAGGTGGCATTTTGATTGGAAATTTAGAAAATTCTTACTAAAAATTAATTTGTTGAGTGAAATTGTGCAACTCAACGCACACACAATCCACGTTGCGATTCAACAGCTGATTTTGACAATAATCAGAGATGACATATGACCGATTTTCAAAAAAAAAATAACCGTTACAAAAAAATGTAAACAATTACAGTAGGGTAACATTTAATGTCAAAGTTGACAGGACTTCTGTTTTGCAAATTCATCTAACTAAACATTTTCGGGCATTTGAAATAAAAATTTAAAATTAAATTAAAATAATATTTTTTCAAAATGGAACTAATTCAAAAGCACTTGAAATCAATCAAAGTCCCATCGGCAAGTGATCGAATTTACAAAGATGAGTGTGTTTATAGTTTTACAACACCAGATTCATCATGCGGCTTGTTAGTGAGTCTTACGACCTTTTTAGGGTTTGATCCTGAATATGCGACAAAATATGCCACAGCTACGGGTAATTGTGTATTTTTGCATATCAAAAGAACCCGACGCGAAATTGCACAAGAAAAGGGCCAACAAGAAGAGGTGACTCGACTTGCAATTGGGGTTCCCGGTGGTTTCAATGTTGATGAGAAAAAGTATGAATATGATACGAGTTATTGCATTGTCGTGCTACCTGAAAATGTGAAAATTTCATACCCAAATAGTGAGTTGCCAATGATTTTGGAAATGGCGGTTCAGGGAATAATATCTGCGGAATCAGCTACTGAGCGGGAAAGGAAAGAAGCACTGGCTGGTACATGGGATGGTGAAGTTCGAAAAGTAAGCGCATATGCAGAAAACTTAGAACAACTAGATAATGGCAAGAAAATTCCACCACGGGGTTGGAAATGTGAAAAATGTGATCTCACTACAAATCTTTGGCTTAATTTAACTGATGGCTCAATTTTGTGTGGACGAAAATTTTTTGACGGTTCTGGAGGGAATAATCATGCCGTTGAATATTATGCTGAAAAAAAATATCCATTAGCTGTGAAACTTGGAACAATAACTGCCGATGGTAAAGGCGATGTTTACAGTTATCCTGAAGATGATATGGTGGAAGATCCACATTTGAAAAAGCATTTAGCTCATTTCGGTATCAATGTAGGCCAACTTGAAAAGACTGAAAAATCCATGGTAGAACTTGAGTTAGATCTCAATCAAAAAATCGGCGAATGGGGACTTTTAACTGAAAGCTCAAGTGTTCTAGAGCCAATTTATGGCCCAGGCTACACTGGAATGAAAAATTTAGGAAATTCCTGTTATCTGAATAGTGTGATGCAAGTAATCTTCACTATTCCAGATTTCATTGAACGATTTGTAACGAATTCTGACCAATATTTTTCAAAATTTCCACTGAATCCTGCAGAAGATTTCAACATTCAAATGAGCAAACTCGGAACTGGACTGTTGAGTGGAAAATATAGTGCAACACCAGAAAATGTTGAAAATGGGGAAGTTGTCGGTGTAGCACCAGCCATGTTTAAGACACTGATTGGCAAAGGTCATCCAGATTTTTCAACAAATACTCAACAAGATGCTCAAGAGTTCTTTTCCCACGTGATCAACGTTCTAAATAAACATAGTTTGAATCAAACAAATCCAGGAGATGCATTTAAATTTAAAGTTGAAGATCGTGTTGAGTGTGGTTCTAGTGCAAATGTCAAATACACATATCGTGACGAATGGTGTTTGCCTTTAAATATTCCCCTACAAGCAGTTACAAATTTTGATGAAGTTCAAGCTTATGAAAAGAGACGACTAGAGGCCGAGGAGAATGGTCTAAAATTAGCGCCAGAAGATGTTGTCCGTCCAAAGATTCCACTTCAAGCATGTTTCCAGAAATTTGGTGAAGTTGAGACAGTAGAGCAATTTTTCAGTAGTGCGATAAATGATACGACATTCGCTAAGAAAAGCACTCGCCTTGCAACAATGCCAGATTATTTGGTTCTGCATTTGAAAAAATTCACAATCAGAGAAGACTGGACTGAAGTTAAATTGGATGTTGCTATTGATATTCCTGATGTTTTGGACTTGACCTCACTTAGAGGTATCGGATTGCAACCAGATGAAAAGGAATTACCTGAAATTACTGGTAATCTCCCGGAATTACCAGCGCAAGATCCTGCAGTGTTGTCTGCATTGGTAATAATTCAATAAATTTTTTATGAAAATGAAAGTTCTTGTAAATTTCATTTTCCTTTAGGTTGACATGGGATTCCCAATTGAAGCGTGTAAAAAAGCAATCTATTTTACCAAAAACTCAGGTTTAGAAGCAGCCACGCAATGGATGATGGAACACATGGCAGATAATGATTTTGGAGATCCATTTGATCCCTACAAATTAGTTTCCGATCAATCAAATAAAGTTGCATTCGTTCCAAATCCTGAGGGAATCATGATGCTAACATCAATGGGATTCACAGAACAACAGGCAGCAAAAGCTCTCAAAGAAACGAATAACAATACAGAACGTGCTGTGGACTGGATTTTCTCTCATCAGGATGAATTGGGTTCAGGTGATGACGGACAAGAGCCTATGGACCAATCTGCACCACCTGTGACACAATATCATGATGGAAATGCCCGTTAGTTATATTAAATTTAATTTTCAATTCCTATTGTACTCTAAATTTCATTTTTTTATAGAATATGAACTCGTTGCCTTCATTTCACACATGGGAACTTCATCGGCAGTTGGTCATTATGTCTGTCACATTTTAAAAGACGGAAAATGGATAATTTTCAACGACGAAAAAGTTGCTTTAAGTCAAAATCCACCCAAAGAATTGGCGTACTTGTATCTTTACAAAAGATCATCTAACTAACTTTGCTTTAAATTTTATACAAACTCTTGTGACACCCATCAATCAAATTCAATTAAAAAAAAAAAATAAAGTTGAGTTGAAATTAAATTGATTCGTTTAATTTAATTTATTTTAAAAAATAATTTGTATCGATTAAATTACATATAAAATTTAGCTATAACTTGATGATTACCATAATAAATTCTTGAAATCGGTCACGTAATACTGAGCTCCTCGGAAAACAGCTTCTCGTACAACATTTCCACCAAATCCAATGAAATAATCAGCTGGTGGTGCCGCCTCCATATCTGTTGCTCCATCACCAATCATTGTCACCACCAATTTCCGTTCATTTCCAAATCGACGTCTAATCATATTGATTGCCTCACCTTTACCACCACTTCGACTTGTAGGTTGATTCACATCAAACGAAGCATAGTCACCGTTGAAGAGGAAATGCAAACTATTTGCATAGACATTTTCCAAGGGAATTCCAATTTCAATTGCAACTGGATTAATCAAACAATCAAATCCACCACTTATCAAAAATATGTGTTTACCCTCTTGTTTCAACTTGTTTATGAGATCACTGTAATTGATAAGAATGGGGGCACAATGCATCATTATTATTTAATGTAATTTATTTGATTGATAAGAAGGATTAAAAAAAAATCAGTTGTTTACATGACTCAATTGAAATTTCATGCTTAGTAACAAAATATTTCGACTTACACAAATCCTGGTGTTAGTGTTGAAGGATAAAGTTTAATAAATTCTTTGATTTGAGCTTGAGATGGTCTAATGATGTTCAGTCTTCGGTCAAGTGCTTCTTGGAAACTCATTGCACCACCCATGGCTTCTTTTGTCCTAATCAGATTGAAAATTAAAAATTAAATTTAATCAAGAAACTTTGAAAATTTGCATAGAACTTACAATTCCTGCACTTCCTTGCCTTTACCACAAAACTTAGCTAACTCATCGATTCCTTCCTCTTTGATGACAGTCGAATCAACATCAAAACACACCACTTGTGTTGCCTTCAATATTTCAACTGCTTGACTCACATTCTTGTTAAACTGCTCCATTGAGTATTTTTGGCCCAAGTTTTGTGCAATTTTATTATTTTCTTTGTTACTTGGGGCAGTGACCAATTGTTGTTGTTGTTGTGAAGGAGCAATTTGTGTTTGCCCTTCAATTGTTGTTGCAATCAAACTAATACCAACACTGCAAAATATTTGTATGAAACGAACAATTGAATAATTATTACAAATGCACTTATTTTTTATTGTCGTCATCGTTTTTATTTTATTATTCAAGTATGAAAGTATGTGTTTTGTTATTGTGATATCCGATATGATTATCTGTTGTTTGTGTCTTTTGTTGAAAACATATTTATTTCAAGACTAGAACTTGTTTCATTTAATTTGATTTTTTCCTTAATCGAAAACTTGACTTTCTATTATTTTATTTTCAATTTGAGTGGACTTTAATGCAAAGTTATTTTTAAATGCTTTGAAACTTTCTTCAGAAAGTCAATAGAGCAAGGTAAACAAAGCCTATTTTTAGAACAAAATCTCAGTAAACGCATGATCAAAATAAAAAAAAATAATCATCTCAAATTTTCACTATATAAAAACCGTTAAAATTCAAAATTCAGTAACTAAGCACGTGCTATGGAAAATTTCGGCAAAAAGTCTCCATTCAATAAATATTCTTGTTTGAGAACATATTTACGTATACAGTGAATAAATTATATTAATAGTAGTAAAAATTAAGAAGAATGAAAAAAAAAGCTATTAAGTTCAAGGACGCCCACCATATGTTTGTTGCATGGTTTGAATACAAAAACGTGATAGTTTTCAAACAATAATTTTTCCATATTAAAAATTTGAAATTAAATATCATCAATTAATTTGAACTAAAAAATATTTTAAAAAACATATGGGGGCTTCCATATTTCTGCATTTTTCACGTTTTTGCGTAAGGTATCAAATCCCGCTCAAATTTAATTACTCATCAAATCGGGTTCAAAATTCTCTTTTTTATTCACAAGTTTGACTGGTTTTTACTTACAAGAATGTTTCTAAGCGCATTATTTATAAATTTTTAACCGTTCATCTCATATGAGGGGCGTATAGTTATTCGTTTTCCTTCTTTTCAAACCAAATGAATGAATTTTTTTTAATTTTTGGACAACAAATCTTCATTTTTAATACAATTTTTTCTTATCTTTCATCTCAGTCTTTTATGTTTTATTTGAATATAAACATTTTTTAATAGGTCACATTTGGTCATTATCTTATATTTTAATTTTTTTTCATAAAATACCGGTCACTTAATCATAAAATATCACAAACTTACCGATTCATTTTGATTTTGCTTTGTAATCCTTTATTGTAATTTTTATTATAAGTAAAATTAAATATTTTTATTAGATAATTTTTTTGATTATCAAAATTTGAATTATAATTATTACTACACAATTGTGCTAACGATGAACGTTGATTAAAATATAAATTTAAATTTTGTACTGTTTTAATACTCTTGCTTGTTCTTGTTAAGAGACGAGACCCTTTCATGTAAAGTACAAATTCAAGACTGACACTTTATTTAAAATGCTCAATTAGCTTTATACTTATGTGAACAGAAACTTGATCTCCAATAAAATGTCAATCTATACAAAATCGAATATGATCAATGGTCATCGTATGATTTTTACTATTTAAACTATATAAAATATTTTTGTTATTCTCTTGTTACTTTGATTTTTATTATTATTTGTTTACTAGTGAGAATTATCTTCAAGTGTTTTGTCTATTAACTATCACAATTACAGTATTTAAATGTAATTATCGTATTATACATTTAATAAAGTAGTTGCTAATGTAACAATAAAACCAGTTTTCCGTTTTTGACCACTTATAAATTCATTGTTCAGCACTTGTTATATTAATTTTAATTCTGTTATTATTGTAAACAACAAACAATTTAAATTATTATTTTTTCTTCATAAATAATGCACTTGGTTGCAATTTTAGTATAAATTTTATGATGAAAGTTCAAAAATAAAAATAATAAGATGCATGTGTGTGTTACTTAACTGAAACACAAAACTTGACTATTTTCAGTTTAATTCATTCATTAAGTGGACTTGGTCAAGTGAAATGTGTATCGTATACAAAATGTTTTGAATTATCACATGTTTGTATGAAATATAGGCGTTTATGAGTCTGGTTGGAGTATTATGTTGAAAAGGAAAAAAATAAGTTGTAGTACAGAGTGGATCATGTGAATGAATCATACGTCATAAACACGTTGTTTTTGAGATTTAAATTTTAAATGCATATATTTTCTTATCACTGTTTCTGTTAAAAGTACAGTGTGCTCCTACTATTGCTGAAAACCTTCGAATTTAGTATTTTATTTTTCTAAGAACTGGATCATTTTACCATAAAAAAGGAGCTAGACAGATTAAACTACAAATAAATCGGTACTTATGTACCTATAGCTTATGAAAGGTTAATCTATAGATAAACGTACAGAAACCTCAAAATTTAGTATGAGAAAATTTCAAAATGTAAAAAGTAAGCCTTGGGACACTGTGCGTAACGAAAACCCCTGTACCATAAAAATCAAGCATAGAAGTTTTTTAAGAGTATTTCTTCTCATATTATACGAGCTTTGTAGTAAATAATAATCACCTCTCAAGTGATGATAACACTTATTCAAAAAAAAAAAACGAATAAAGGTTAATGTGTCTTTAAAATTAGACCAACAAAATTTTATATTATATTATATATTTTATATTATACGCAAATATTTCATGGAATTTGTGTTCCTGATAATGTCAATGACCTTTGCCAAAAAAATAAACCTTAGGAAAAAATCGTCTGATACGTGATTTTTTTATTTTTGGTTTACTTTTAATTTCGCTTTTAATAATTTGATATTCTTACGCTGAAGATTGTGTGACGTAATTTCAACGTAGTATTTCGTGTACTAAAGATGTAAAAGGAAAGTTACACATCCCATTATGCACGTGACAATTTTATTTTTGAGATAATGTTTGTTTGTCCAAATTTAATATGTATGTAAATTTTATTTTGCTTTTCAAATTAGAGAAAAAGGTCAAATAGTTAAGGCCGATTTATTTGAGAATTAATATGTGAATAACAAGTACTTGAGTTGTTTGTTGTTATGACGATATTTTTGTTTTCGAATGTTAAAATTGCAATTCAATCAATTGTTTTGGAAATTTTTAAGATAACGTAAAATCAAGTTCAATGAAATTCGTATTGTCATGACTATAAATTTAGGTTATATTTTTCGGTATAGCAACAGTGTAAACACGTTAAATTGAGCATAAGAGCATAAATTTTTAATGATTCTCTTTAAATTGAACATATTTTTGTCATAATATTAAATTAATCGATTATTCTTTTGGAACAGCGATTTGCAATCCCTCTAACCGTCAATTTGAATTCCAATCCCACTAAACAAAATTTGACATATTTGATGACCAGTTCAAATTTGATCACACTTCTAGCACATGAGTGAGACCATTGTCTGTATCGAAAATTAAAATTAAATCATTTTATCGTCTTTAAAATAAAAACCATTGCTAAAAATGGCTGAATTGTGCTTTGATTCATACGGAAATCCGTTCATATTATTTAAAGATCAAGACACTCAAAAGAGATTGACTGGAAATGATGCCATTAAGGTGAGAAATATTTTTGCTATGAAAAAACACACCCGGAACATCTGGTCATTTTAATCAGCGTTTTACGGAATTTAAGTAGGAATTATAAGTGAAATTACATATATTTTGTGTGAAATAGCTGATATCGATTGAAATTGATGAGAAATCAGTGTGAAATTTCATAAAAACAATAAATCAAAATATAACCTCATCATGAGTTTGCCGATCAAATGACTCATTTTCATGGTATGAAATTTAATATTAAAATTTTTCTTTTATTTTTTCAGAGTCACATAATTGCTGCTCGTACAGTTGCTAATATCGTCCGTACTTCATTGGGTCCTCGCGGCCTTGATAAGATTCTCGTATCTCCAGATGGTGAAGTTACCGTGACAAATGATGGTGCTACAATTTTAAAACAGATGGATGTTGAACATGAAATTGGAAAATTAATGGTTCAACTTTCTCAATCGCAGGACGATGAAATTGGTGATGGTACGACAGGCGTTGTTGTGTTAGCTGGAGCTTTGCTTGAACAAGCTGAATCACTCATTGATCGTGGTATTCATCCCATTCGAATTGCTGATGGCTTTGAATTGGCAGCTCAATGTGCAGTTCAACATTTGGAAAGTATTGCTCAGCCTTATCCAATTAAACCAAACAACTTGGAACCGCTGATCAAAGTTGCCATGACCACTTTGGGAAGTAAGATCATCAATAAGTGTCATCGGCAAATGGCTGAGATAGCTGTTAATGCTGTTTTAGCGGTTGCTGACTTGGAGAAACGTGATGTCAATTTTGAACTTATTAAGATTGAGACTAAAGTTGGAGGAAAATTGGAAGATACTACTTTGGTTAAGGGAGTTGTAATTGACAAGACAATGAGTCACTCACAGATGCCTAAAGTGTTGAAAGATGTCAAACTCGCAATCCTCACATGTCCCTTCGAGCCTCCAAAGCCCAAAACCAAGCATAAGTTGAATGTTACATCAGCTGAAGATTACCGTGATTTACGTCAATACGAACAAGATAAATTCCAGGAAATGGTTAAACAAGTCAAGGATGCTGGAGCAACATTGGCAATTTGTCAATGGGGTTTTGATGATGAAGCAAATCACTTGTTGCTACAACAACAATTGCCAGCTGTACGTTGGGTAGGAGGACCTGAAATTGAGTTGATTGCAATTGCAACTGGTGGTCGAATTGTGCCACGTTTTGAGGAATTAACTCCGGAAAAACTCGGAAATGCTGGCTTAGTGCGTGAATTGTCCTTCGGTACAACAAAAGATAAGATGTTGGTGATTGAGGAATGTAAAAATTCAAAAGCTGTCACAATCTTAATTCGTGGTGGAAATAATATGTTGATTGCTGAAGCGAAACGCTCAATTCATGATGCCTTGTGTATCGTTCGATCACTCATCAAGGATTCACGTATTGTTTATGGCGGAGGTGCTGCTGAAATTAGTTGCTCATTGGCTGTTGCCAAGGAGGCTGACCAACTGTCGTCATTGGAACAATACGCCTTCCGTGGATTTGCAGAAGCCTTGGAATGCATCCCATTAGCATTAGCTGAAAATAGTGGATTACCTCCAATTGAAACATTATCCGAACTAAAATCACGTCACATTAGTGAGAAATCAAGTAGCTTAGGTGTAGATTGTATGTTCACGGGAAATTCTGATATGAAAACACACAATGTCATCGAGTCCCTCAATTCCAAGAAGCAACAAATTTTGTTAGCTACACAATTGGTAAAGATGATACTCAAAATCGATGATATTAGAACATCAGCTGAAGAATAATTTTTATGTTAAATTAAAAAATTTTGCATAATTTTTTTGATCAAATAAGGTATTTTCATATTCATTAACATACACTTGAAAGCTTTTTTTCACCATTTAATCAAATTAATAAAATAATCGCAGAATAACATTATATTTTAACTATTATTACTAGTTTCGTTAATAAAGAATTTGCTTGAATCACCTAAACTGGCCAAAACTCTTTCAATTTCATCAATTAATTGAATTTTGAATTCAGCACGGCGTTCTTCAAGGTTTTCCTCATCAGTATTGCGGGCTTCTTGTGCCACCATGGCAAAAATATTGTATAAAGCCTTTGGATCACTCGTGAAATTCGAGAGAATACTCGAAATCGTAGTACGATTGTTATCTGTAACTGACGTCATGGGTGATCGACTGGCTTGCTCCATAAATTCAGGGTCCTGAAACCGATTTTTACTTTAATCAAAACAAATTAATCACTAAAATGATTGGTCACACTCACATTATTTATCAGACCAGGGATATTTAAGAGTTTTTCAGCGTGTTCAATGACACTTTTTGGAAAACAAATCTCTTTTGCCAATTTCAGCTGTACATGTGTATGATGCTCATTTGGATCATATGTCGTTGCCTTGAAATTATCTGTCAAAATTAAACTAAAACCAAAAAATTATTTTAATTTAAACATAAAATGATCAAACTTACTTAGAAACATTCATAAACTTATCCGTTAATTTCAATAAATGTTCAAAATGAGTCGTGACATAAACAAATGGTGCCTCAATCGATGAAATTTTGATATCACCAGCGTCACTTGGATTTGTGATGTTTCCTGTACTAATTTCCTCAATACTCGGAATGTATCCCACATATTTTAACAATTTTTCACAAAAACACCAGGACAATAGCTGACCTTCCTGGACATTTGTGCTACGACACAACTCATCAACGATAATCAAACTAAATGGAGTGACATTAGACAAAATAAACTCAATTTCACGCATTTCAACGGTAAAACTTGATGCGCCCTGTTCAATGTTATCCTCAAATCCAATACGAGACATAATTTTGTCACACAATCGAAATGTGGCTGAGGCTGCAGGAACCCAACAACCCAGCTGAGCAAGAATTTGTAAAGTTGCAATCATTTTAATGTAAACTGTCTTCCCCGCCATGTTATTTCCTGTTATTATGAAGAAATTGTATTCAGTACTAGCACTCTGAAAGAAAAGAAATTTGAAGTAAAAATCAATTAAAGTCAATTTAATTACATACAAAGCTATTAGGAACAATTTCACGTGTTCTCCATTGCATTCCGTTCTCAAGAAGTGGATGACGACCTTCTATCACTTGTGTATGTTTCCCGAATTGGGGTTTTGCTGATCCCATTAGTTTACTAAATTGGGCTAATGCCAAAATGAAATCCAGCTCCGTGATGATATCAATTAAAAGGTAAACAATATGAATCTCAGAACGAATTTTAGTGTAAAGTTCAAATATAATTCTATTTAATTGAAAAAAAAATAAAAATTTTTGGGGTTGATCGTAAAAAATTGAAATCTTACCCATTTGACATAATATCAACCTCACTCACAATTTTTGAAATTTTATCATTAAGTTCATACAATTTCGCATCAATTAATGTGATGCATTTTGGTGATCTAGTTATCACCTCCAAGTTCTCAGGAATTACAGGATTTCTATTTTCTTTTGTCAAAAATAACTGAATATGGAATCCTTTTTGAACTGTGTGATGCATTCTCAACGGTAAATTTGTAAGTGTTGCCATCTCACTGACATGGTTTCGAACTTCATCAACATAATTTGAGAAATAACGTCTCAAGAGGTCAAGTAAATCATTTACGCCTTGTCTCACTGCAAATAATCTACTGTAAGCGGATCTCGATCTTGCTGCACTTTGAGCTTCGGGTTGTAAAACTTCACCAACTTTTGTCAATATTTGTTGGAATTTTTGATTACACAACCCGAGATGTAAGAACTTGAGAAAAGGTGAGTAACATGGTTGAAGGGCATTTATCAAATCCGGTAAGTCTTGAAGCATATTCTTCAACAGCAAAACTAAATTTATCATCGTTTCAGAAGCTTTTGTTGCGTTTAACTGTGAAAGTTAAAAAATTTAGATAAAAATGAGATTTCAAATAATTTAACGAATTACCGTTTGCATTACTTGAGATAACTTCATCAATTTATGAATGTCCTTAAATTTAATCAGCTCACTTCTCAATTTCTCCATGACTTGACTATTTTCAATCAATTCCTCAATGACATTTTGGCGATCAATTATTTGAGCAAGATCACACAAAGGTTCCATTATCATTGCCCTTAAACAGCGACTACCCATTTTGGTGACACACGTGTTCATGATTTTGTATAACGAGACGGCCTGATTTTTATTTGTTAAGGATGTGGTTGTGGGATTTATCAATTCCAGGCGAAAAATTGTATCAACATCAATACTCATTTTACCAAAATTCAACAAGAATTCCATTTTCAGAGATTTTGTTGCAAAAGACGTTCCAATCGAAGAATGGATGTAATCCAGAAGGGCAGCAAAACTTGCAAAGGCATAGGGTTTTTGATCAGAATTTGACAAAATATTCTCGGAATACTCTTCAATGCATAATTTGTGGACACTTTCGATTCCTTTCTTTATATCAAATGAACGAAAATTTTGTTGAATCAAAGGAATACTTGGGTATTTTTCTTGAACCAATTCAAGCAGTTTCGGTAAGGCAAGTTTGTTGAAAAGCGTATCTGGATAGATGATTACATTGATTTGAAATGCCACGATTTTCTTGAAGACATTTGTGAACCAAAAATTGTCAACAATTTGATTTAAATACACAATTGGTTGATTTTCCAAATCCAAAATGGAAAATCCAATTTCGTTACGATCTTTCCCTTCAGAAATTACTGCGGAAAATAAATGCAATATAGTTTTATGGTTATTACTAGAAATTATAGAATTTCATCTTACCCATGATTGTTGTGAGATCACTCACACTCAAATCACTTGGAAAAACGCTGTTTGATGTTGTCATTTCATTTATTTTTTTAATTCAAATAAAATTTCAAAGAATGTTTGGATTGAGATATTCGTCGAAAATTAACTGTTCAACACAAGAAAATACAAAATGAATTCAAATCCAATTATGTATGTCAAGCATGTACCCAGCATGCGAAACTTGACAATTATTTTTTCTGACAGAATGAGTGTGAAGTTTGTATTTGTGATTAGGTGAGTCAAAATTGAAATTCAACTTAAATTTCTCGTTTTAAATTTTTGAAGAAAAAATTCCTCTTTTTACAAGTTTTCTATTGTATTTTACATATTGTCTATCACATTTAAGAAAGTATATAATTTTACGGTTGGCAAGAAAAAATTCTGAGTCAACCTTTTTTTATTTTTATTTTTAAACTGTACATTATTTTCAATGCTCAGAGTCACATCGAATTCCTTGTTCAAACCGTCTGCTTTTTAGAAATTTCAAGTTTAAATTATCCAGTCAAAATGGACGTTGGACATCTTTCGCCATTAAAAAAACTAAAAAATTTTCATTTTTATATCAAATTTCAACGTTAATTTTTATTAATTTCTTAAAGTCATCCTTCTTTCATCACATGATCTAATAATTATTTCAAGTCCAAAAATTCAAAACGCGAATTGAAATAAAAATAATATAAAATCATTAATTTTACAGCGATGAATAATCAATACTAAAGCTATTTATTTTTTTTATCATTCACAATCCTAAACTAATTAAAATTACCGCTAAAATTTAAGTAGGTACTACATGACTAATTTTTCAGTTTTTTGCATTTCTTTAAAATAATAATTTTAGTAATAATAAAAATATATCAAGAATTCGTATGGCATTCAATTTTGAAACGTAAAAATACTTTTGTATTATGATGATTGAGGGGTTTTAAATATTTTACAATCAATCAGTTTTAAATTTTAATTGAATTGGTTTTTTCGATGTAAAATCTTAGCAATTTTAATTTTTATTATTTTTATTGATTCAATTTTTTTGTTTTCATTATTGAGAGATTATTTTGATACTTTGATTAAAATATTTTTCAAATTAATTTAAGTTAAAATCATGAATGGAAATTACTTCAATGAAAAAGATAATCTAACACATTTCAGGTAATTTTTTCTTCATTTGATATGAGATAATTTTTTTTTATGTACTTCAATTAAAAATTTAAAGGTGTTCTACATAAATTGTTTTGATTTTTTCTCTAAATTCAAATTATAATAATCGTGCTATAAATTGTAAGTCATTAGATGAAAATTTTTAACAGTAACAATATAATATTGATAAATCATTTCATAATCATAATCTTACAGATTAAACTTACAAAAAAAATCTATTACAAGTATTACAGACAAAATGTGTGTTTTTTTTAATATGTAATTTACAGACTTTTAGTTATATTGTTGAATAGTCTTCGACCCCACCATGATTCCAAATCGAATGGTTTAAAATCATTTAGAACCGGACTTGGAGTACCAACGTAATACGTCGATGTTGTATTTATGCTGATATTATTTGAAGATTGTGTTGATTGATAGCTAGAGTGAGATGATAATGAAGACATTGATCCTGTCGAGCTATCGGGACTAGCTGGAGCATCGTATGGATTTTGGGCTGCAACCATATTCCATGCTAAAAAAAATTAAGTTAAAATTAAAACAATCTCGTGATTCATCTTATTTATTTTTAGAAAAACATGTGCGATATCACTGTTTTTTGTTATTTAACCGGCAAATGAGAATAAGATGTTGCATGAAAGTCAGAATAATTGTGCTCACTATAAATAAACATTACATCTGTAATTGTCACTATGTCGAGGGAGATACCACATTGAACAAGATTAGAAAATAATTATAGAACAGAGGTCATTGAAAGTATTCATTCAATTTAAATCGTTAATGATAGGTAGGATTTTTTTTTTAATTTTTGTATCATTTGCCGGCTTACTATTTGGTTTGAAACAATTATTGCAGTTACTAAGATTGAACTCGGCACACATTAGATGGAATGCGATACGTTCGCCACTAAGCTGGGACTATCTCAACTTACATTCATTTATGTATTTCACAAGTTCTTCATGCTGTGGACTTAGAACTTCTTCAGGCATATGTTGTTGTTGCTGTCTGAACTGTGTCTTTTTTGTAGCAAACACTGGTTTAGGAACACTGAAAAAAATAAATAAAAATTATACATTGTACAGAATTTTCACGATAGCTGTATAAAGTTACATGATCAGACACACCTCCAAAGCAAGTGACGTATCATTTTTTATATTTATTTGAATAGTAAAACTAATAAAATTAATATTTATATGTCAAATAGCAATAATAATAATAATCATCATTTTTTATCATTCATATGCAAGGAATGAGCAAAACAGAACAAACTTGAAGTAATAAAGACATTAATTGACTCAAATTCTCTCATTAAAACACATACACACACACATAAAGATTTTTTGTGTAAATTTAATATCATTTGTATTTATTAAACATGTGGCCGTTATATAATCACGAGACCATGTGCTTGTATTGATATTAAGACTTAGCGCCTATCTCTCTTTTATATGAGTATTTATTTATTTATTAAACCGGTAATGATAATTAGAATTTGGACTTGATTTTTCGGAATATTTATAATTCAAAAAGAGGTGTGATGACAGAAATTCATTATAAAAAGTAAATCTCACATACGATAAGATAGCACATAAAAGTAAGTTTAAAAAACATTTTCAATGTGAAATTTCATGATGAATAGAAATCACTTTAAATTGCTGTCTTATTATCATCACGATTTATAAATTTACATAAATTGCACTGAGGTGCATTAAGTGCATTATCAGTGTAATTTTAATACGAGGTCTAGTTATGACATGAAAACAACAATGCGAGGAGAAGGCAGTAACAGTCTATAAAAAATAATAATATCAGTTATTTGTTGTCAAACAATCAATTTTAATAATAATATTAAAATCGAGTGTCTTATGTAATGATAAAATAACAATAATGATGTTAGACCTGTTCTATCTGCTGTTTGACATTCAATTACATGAATTTAATATTTTTTTTTAATTTACAATGAAAAAATTATTATGATGACAAAATTTTATTTCGACGTAAATATTTTTTTTTTGTGAATCAACAACAGAAAAATTAAAACAAAAATAGCATGAGCTTTCATTCATATTTTAATATATCAGATTGAAAATTGTTCGCGCTCTTAATCAGTTGAAAGTCGTTTTGATCAAAAATCATGTGGATCTGACTAACTTATGGATCTTCCTTTTCTCAATTGAAATTCTAGGGCTGAATATGACTTCACCAAAATGACTCTTAACCTATAATTGTATAAGATTTTGAAACATTGTATATTGCATTAAAAACATTTTACACCATCGTTATCTCCTTTTTTGTTGTTATTGAATAAACAAATTATAGTTTTGAACGTAATTCTATCTGGAGTAAAAATGTAAATTATGCGCGCTTTAAGTCAGATCTGTGATGACAGACAAGTATTTTAGTGCTAAGAAGATTGAGGAAATGAAAAAAAGATAAAAAATTAAATTCTCTGAGATAAAATTACAGTATAAATTTATAAAATTATTTATTTAAGACAACATTTCATTTATAAGGGTCATTGAATGATGAGATGATACTTTGTCATACCTTTCCTCTTATCAAAAATGTGTCTTTTTTGATGTATAACATACCCACATTTTATTTTAATAACAATAATCTTCTGATAATATTGTCAAAATAAAAATTAATCAAAAAAATTACACATGTAAGGTTTAATGTTTATTTCAAACATCTACGCAATCATATGATTTTTCACTCGTACTAAAACTATGCTAAATTTATTCCACGCCCACTTATTTTTTTTTCTTAAATTTTTTGAGTAAGCTTATAAAAAAAATTGAGTTTTCACAACAAAAATTAGATTGTCTCAAGTTAACATCTTAAAAAAATTTGATGTAATTAGACTTTAATTAAAATATTTTCATCAGTGAAATAAAATGAAAATAATTTTCACGTGATAAATCTTTTTGGCTTATGAAATCCGGTCTATATCTTTGATAGATAAAATAAATTTTTTGGCATGTTGACTGTTTCCGATATGAGTATTAGATGAAAAAAAGTGATAAATAGTCTTTTGACTTCTGGTGTTTTTTTCCTTTGAACTAATAGCAAATTTACTGGCATACCTATTTTAAGCATAAGATGTTTTTAAATTATTTCGGTTGGATATGAACTAGAGGTTTCTTGACTAAACGTACAAAGGCAATGTTACATACAAGAAGTTGTTTTTTCTATGATATGTGATCCCCGGTCAAACACAGACGAAGATCACTTTTCTACAACTTTTCCTCACATCACTTTTACCTAAAAGTTATAGAAATGTGATTTATTTTTTTCTAGTTTTGCTTTCGCGGTCTCATTTCAGTGGAGCTTCCCTTTTGATATCAAGTCAGATAAAATTTAAATAACAACACGAGTAACAGAGTGTTATGACGTTAAAATTATATTTACCGGTAGACCATAGCACGCTGTATATCACCATCACAATAAACAAAATAAAAAACATATTCATTAATAGAGAGGAGAAAAAAATGTATTCAAACAACCAAAATAGAACCATAATTGTCATCATGTGTGTCTCTTTATTTATTATTATTACATAAAAGATACAAAAACAGCTGTGTGACTATGACTCGTGATATTTTTTCTCTATTATTATTGTGATTATTTATAAGAAAATTCATCATTATTATGAAATTATATTATTATTTTATATAACTGACAGACAAATTTTAATACCAACAATTTCTTATTAAAACTCAGTTAAACACCTATTTTGTGGTCATCCTAATGATTTCAAAGGTCATTCATAAAATATTTAATAAGATCATATGTTTATTTGTGAAAGAAAGTCAACATAACAATAAAATTAACGTGTCTTTCACAGTTTAATGATTCTATTATGATAAAAAAGTATATTTTTCGTGAGTAAATCTGAAACAATTCAAGTTGTTACACTTAAGTGTTACATTTTTTGTTCCAAAAATTCATGATTTATTAATTCACATCTTCTTTCTCGATATTTTTCTTTACCTCAAACAAAATATTATCAGTGTCGTACAATGAAGTGTTATGAATTATGTAATGCATCCATTCCACATGTTTTCCTTTTGTAACAATTATTATTCCAAATTTGTCCTGTTTAACCGTTGTATGTTCTATAGAGTGTGTATTTCCATACACAAAATATTTTTCTAGAACACGATCAATAATATTTAACTTTTTTTGATAAATTTTTTATTATTGAATTATTTTTGGGAATAAAACATTATTAACGCAATTGATCATTTGTATCACTTGTTGGAGGATAGTTCAAGGACATTTTAATCAAAAAAAAAACTCACCTGATTTGTTCAAATTCTTCATTACTATCATTTCCATTCCTCCTTGAGATATCTCTAATACTTTCATATTTTTCATAATTTTGTGAAATTCCTACGGTAAACACACAAAAAAATTAATATCAAAATTTATTATCACATTATTATCGTTGTATGATTATAATCAAACTGTTATATAAAATAAATTACTTTTAATAATATTATTTAGAAAAAATCACCAAAGTTATAATTTTTTATTGAGGAAAATGTATAATTTTATATTTCTCTAACAATTCATATAGATATACTAAAGTAAGTGATTACACAACACATTGTCATTCATATTGTATGTTAAAAAAAAAACATATTTTGAAAAGGAAATTTTCCGGACTCATTTTACCTCGTCTTGTTGTTTTAGCAACTAATTTTGATGGACCTTTTGACACAGTATACATATTATTTAACAGAATAATCAACAAATTTTTATTGATTTTAAAAAGTATCGTTTCACTCTGAATTTCTTTTTTTCTTGGTTTTTTTTGGATGCTTCTCAAAGAAGAAAAATATAAATCAACACAAAAATATATACTGTATATTGTAGCCTGCACAATATTTTAATCGTAACATGCAGGGTGAACGCAAAAGTTTGACTATTTGATTTTTGTTATGTGTGCATGGTGCTTCCGAGAAAACATGTGTCAAATAAGAATTTTTTAACCGTAAAGTTTGAAATTTGAAGGGAAAATGCATGAATTTTCAGCTATTTCTAATAAGAAATGCTTGCACAGAAAAAAGAACAACAACATGTATTAAAATTTTCAATTAGAATTTTCCGTTTAACCGTTTTTCTAAGCGTATTCCGTAAGCATTTCATCAAAGCCTAGGCTTACATACATGTTAGAAGTTTTACATCTTATCAGCAAATAAATTAACTATTTATATTACGAACTTTAAGGTATAGAAAAAAAATTGAAAATGAAATACAAGTTAGATTAGAGATTCAAAAATTTCGCTCGTTAAACACTTTTCATATTATAAATTTTAGTGAAACTTCTCTTAAAAGTTCACTCAAATGAATTCACAGTACAGTTACACATATATCACTGTTCAATTTAGATTTATTTTTTAAAATGCTTTAACGCAAATGGGTTCTTGAAGTATTTCTGGTTGACTGAATTTTCTTTTCAAAACCACGTCCTTGAAACTCTTTGATCCTCTCATCTGTCAGCTCTTCTATTACTCGTCTTTGATTCAAAATAAGTGAATTCAATTCAAAAATTTCATCATGCTTCCTCATTTTATAATTCAAGTAGCGAATACACAATTCTTCGATACGTTTATTCAATTTCTGGTGGTTTTCTTGAAGTTCTCTGACGATTTTATTCGCTTCTTTAAATTCCTTTGCTTTTTTACAATATGCTTTCAGTAATTTCTTGTTCTGTATCGAAAGTTCATTGTATCTGAAATTATATCAAATATTTAAAGTAAAATTTATGGCGAAAAAATTAAAGTGTAAGATGTTAACTTGTATTGCATCAAAACAGTGCTAGTTGTTCCAGAATCAGTTAATGCAATGTTTGAATCATTTTGGCAAATTTCATTCTCAGACTCAGTAGTTTCTAATAGTTCTGTCAATTATTTAATTGATTTAAACTCAATTAAAGTGTCATACCCTGCCGGAAATGAACTACCGAATTTCAGGAGCGAAACTCCTTAAGGTAAGGATTGAACCCTTAAAATTAAGGACTCTTGGTCCTACAATTCAAAAGCTCATTTTCGACAGGGCATGAAAACTTAAAACCTTTATAAATTGAATTTTCTTCTTTTTCTTTCTTCAATTCGTCCTGTAGTTTTTGTGACTTTTCAATTTCCTTAGAGAGATCTTCCTGTAACTGTTTTTCATTTTTAATTGAGATTGAAAGACGACCATTTAGATATTCATGCATTTTCTCAAGACCTAGGACAGTGTGTTTTATGGATTCTAATTCCTGGATAGAACATTTGGACATCTTTTAAAGTAAAAATACTTTTTTTTATACAACTTTAAATTCAAAGTGTGATATAAAAATAATTGGAATGACATTTAAAAAAATGATATGATGCTTTAATTTAAGGTTCTTTATTGATTAAAATCAGCAAAATTTTCCACTTATGTTTGTATTATAAGTCACTTGTAAGGTAAATGTTTTGGCTTTGAATAAAATTAGCATTAAACTAAATTTTCCACTGCGTTTCTCGTATTTTCGATTAATTTAATTTGTTTATGAATAAAATTAAATTTGAGCGTCTATTTCGATTGAATTGCTTCTTTTTCCAGTTTTGTCTCTTCTTCATCAAAATTTTGTCGCTTCACCCAGCACAAAATGTTAACCCAGGCAAAGGCACAAGCTCCCACATATATAACACGAAATTGTGGTGGTATGAAAATAAAGTTGGCAGTTTGTGCTGGAAGCCAGAATAGGCATGAGCGTGCGAATGTTGGGACAAATTTTTGTTGAAGTTCTTCAAATGGTGGATTCCCCTCCATAATTGACATTCCAGTGAAGAAAACCCCCAACAAAGGTGGTGTGAACAAAAATTGGTCCATCAACAACTTTTTAACTATCGTTTTACGGGCAGTGCCAGGCAGGAATTTGTCAAGCCATCGGTACCTGGATCATAAAATTATATATGAAATTCAATTTTGTTTTTATTTTGCATTAATTTGTGAAGCATATAAGTGAGAAGCATATGAGTGAAAGTGCACCTATCTAGTAACTAACTAAGAAAAAAATCGATTGTGATAATAAATAGTGTAATGGAAAATAATCTCAAAGAAAAAAAAGCAACCATATTAGTATGAAATTTAATACCAATAGAAGAGACTTGGTGGATATATACAAGTTCCGTAAATTGTAAATCTTATAAGAGCTGCCTTATCATAATCGGAAGGTATCTCAGGCTGGAGAATGAAATAAAATTAGAAAATGAGTTCAAGCATCATTAATTTTAATGAAAAATTGTAATGAAAAGTTAAATGAAATTAAATTATGAGTTTAATTAAATTAAATCATAAACCAACCAAAAAAATAACATTGGAGAGTAAATAAATGTGCCCATTATAGCATATCGGGCCAATGTAGGTTTATCAAGTTCTTCAGGTGGTTTTGTCTGTAAGTGTATTTTTTTTTGTTTAATTTCTTATTATAGTTATTCAGGTATTGGAGTCAATTGATGTTCAAAATAATAATGTTAAAGTAAAATCATAAATAAAATTAAAAAATTAAAAAGAAATCTTACCAGAACTTTTTTCGTAATGGTCTGTTGAGAGAATTCAGCTCCGACATAAAGTGTACCATAAACAAGGCCATTAGCAATCTTAAGGGAAAATGATTCAAATAATTCTTATTTGTTGATATCAAGTAAGTAAAAACTCACCAACGGTCTTCTGAGAAAAAAACTTTTGGCAGCCTGTAACAAAGCCATCTCTTGAACGATGACTTAATTTAATCCTAATTCCAATAAGATATTTGTGTGTATACGTACACTTAAATGCAGTAAAATGGAGTGTAATGGCAATGTGGAACGTAATTCTATTGAAAATAAAACATGAATGAGTTTGTGTGAGTAAAAATCATATGTTATTTGTTTACGAATGATAATGTGAGATGAAATGTAGAAAAAAGTGCTTGAATTGATTTCAAGGTTGGATCAAATGAGGAACAGGTCAAAATGTGGAAAAATCGATAATGTAAAAGAAAATTTTTGAAAATCAACCTTATTTTTCATTGTCAGATGAATCAGGTTATTGAACCAGTAGAAATTAGAATGTAAAGTGATCTGAATTCATTTTTTTCATTCATTTGAATTTTTTTATCAATGAAAATTTTTACAGATCCATGTTAATTTTTTATTGAATTTTCACCTTGTTTTGTAACTCAACACTGTCACTTAAAATTTTTCATTGATATATTTTTACTTTTCCTTATTGTTATTTACATTCAAAATATTTAAAAATTTATTAGAAAAATAAATCTGACTGAAATTAAATTGAACACTATTAGAATGTGACACTTTTGAATCAATGTACGAAGAAGACTGATCATTAGTTTAAAAAAAACTTAAGCATGCGTTAATAAGTCAGTCAAGAAAAAAAACATAATCCACAAATTTGAATGTTAAATTTTTTGAATATTCGTTATTTTTTCAGATTTTGCTGATAATTGATTCTCAAAAGTCACAGTCATAAATTTTGACGATTCTGCTTAAAAAAGCACTTGTGGCAAGACTTTTACTATGTTCTTTGTGACTTTCAAAGGTTCTTAATTACAAAGGCTGAGCTTTTACTGAAAAACTCATAAGCTTCTGCTTCCTTCACAAGAAACGAGACCCCACCCTAATGGACCATTTGAGTTTTGGAAATTCAGTTCAGTCTAGTTGTTCCGTAATTTTAATACGAAATGTATTAAAAATCTCACATCTTCTAGACACCTTGAATGTTTTGGGAATAACCTTCTAATTATTTCTCAGTATCATATCTTTAATCTCACTGAAGGTCTCTATGTTATCTTATTTTATCTATAACTGCACAATTTTTGTTATGTCATATCTTGTTAAAGTCACATTCAAATATACATAAAATATTTGTTTCTATAAAAAAAATTACTTCCACAAATTTACACATATGATAATCAATGCAAATTGAGTGCAATTGTGTTTTTGTTATAAATTCATTGTAACTTACATCTTTTTATCACTGTTGAACTAGAACTCTTATTTTTCAAACAATTTCATGTAACACGAACGACCTCTCATAAAAATATCTTTTTAATTTACAATTCCCATTTGACCAAAAAAGAACTTGTTTTTAATGAATTAATTTTTTTTATTACAATTAACTACAAAAAGAATAAAAAATAAATCAGAAAAACTTTACACTGGCACTTCACTTTTGTTTAAGGTAAAAACAAAAACTGAAATCAGATACTAAAAAAACAGTGTTTGTGTTGTAAAATTGTGAATGTAAATAAAGTGAATAGAGTACCAGTATCGTATAAATTACAACAAAAACGTTTGTTCTAATATAAATGAAAAAAAAACTCAAAAATTCTCATTCAAAATCAACTTGAGTTGAGTGCAGTGATATTCAACGATGAAATTGATTTAATTTGTTAACTTGGAAATGTTTGAGTTAATTGATTTCAATGAGTCGAATGAAAAAATAAATAATTGATATGCTAAGATGTTTTATATGGTTTTAAAGGAAAAAAAGTTGAGTGTGTTAGATATTAATTTTATTGCTTCAAATTGTTTATTTATATATTTAATAATTATTAGATAATAATTTAATTTCTTACTGATCTAATTCATATTCGGTCATTAATAAATGATCCTTAATTATGAAAATAAATAAAGAATATCAAATCAAACAATTGTTTTTATTCTGCTTCTTCAATTCTTAATGCGAAAAATAATTCCAGTGCTTTGTGATTTAACTTCAACTGTATATTCAAATTTTATAGATTTGTTCGATAAACATATATCCCAGGGATTCAAGAAAATTAAAAATACACAAAAAAATGATGTCTAGCAACCCTAGTTTTTTTCTCCTCACTTCTTTGAAACGAAAACATCAAAAACAATAGTTTTGGCAAACTTTTGCTACCTTAGCATTCAAAAAATTTAAAAAAATTGTACTTTAGTTAAGATGGGAGTTTAATATTTTACTAATAACAGGTAAGTGACTGTTATGAACAAAATAAAATAGGGAAAAATGACTTGTAAATGTACATTATATAAATTATCAGGGAACAAAAAACTTTCATGTACTTGACAATTATTATTAACAAGAAAATGTATGTAAGAATAAAGCAAATGATTGTTTATTGACGTCGATTTTTCTTATTTTATCCAGAAATTTAGTTGTGTAAAGGATATCATATGATTAAACTATGTATTAAATAAATTTAGCTAAATGATAATTAAGTTGTTTATCATGTACAACAAATAATCTTAGAATTTATTTGTTCTTCTTGTCAAATTTATTAAGTAAACTGATTACTGAGGCATTATTTGGTTCAAGGGTATTTGTATTTTATTTTAAATGCATTTTAATATGTTAAAAATGTTGATTTTTGCTTTAGACATCCAATAGAAAAATCATCACCATGTCAAAAAGTGTAGCTGATGGATCTACACCACCACAATGGATGCGTGATACAGCAAACAGGTTGATTCAAGTCGATTGTTATAAAATTTGAGGTTCACTATTTTTGTTAAATTAATTATTTTGTTACCTCTAGACTTGCGATCGATGATTTGAGTCCTATGACTCCTCCATCAAACGATGGCTTTTACTTTCCATTTCCAGTTGCAAATCAAAAGACCAAAAAACTTGTTGATGTTGAAAATACATCATCAGCAACGTTACTCAATACATCATCTGAGGCACGTCTAACGTCCTCCAATCAATCACAACAAATTTCACAGATGGAATCTGACTTTGAAAATAAGATTCAGTCTGTAGATTTTTCAAGGGAATGTAAAAAATATATTTCTGCTGGTGGTGATGGTGAGTTTTCTTTGGACTCTCCGACATTTTTCCGAGTCAGTACCTAATGTTCTACTGTTTTTTTATTCATATTAATTATCTTTTCTCTATCAATTATCATTTCTGTCAAAATATATTTTATTTTTATTTCATATATCATTGCAGTTGAAAAAGGTCATTTCCCAAATAGTAGTAAACCAAAAGGTACTGATGATGATTTCAAAACGGCTGCTTGTGCTGGTTCATTAGTAAAAGTAGCACAAAAATTTGTTGGTGGAACTGGAAATCAATTTCAAAAGCGATTTACTGTTGCAAAGATCCAAGATAATAATGATGATCATGCAGTTCCTATTCCAGAAGAGGAGGATAATTTAATTACCGATCCGAAGCTAATGCAACGTAGAAATAGTCGATCCCTTCCATCATCGCCAAAAACAATGCGCAAGTTTCAACAACAACCTAATCCGTATTTTACTATCACGGCGCAAGACAATGTACCAAAAACGTAAGTTAAAAATAATCAAGAAACATATTTTATAATACTTTAAAATTTTATTATATAGATCATGGTTTTTAACTGGTTTGTTTGGTGGAATTCGTCGGGAAATGACACCTGCTAGTGCTTCATCAACTCAAACATCAACAGCTCAAATAGATGAAGCAGATGAGATAGTTGACACAGTTGTTTTGAAACATCAAATGGAAACGAAAAAAGAAGAGAAATCATCATCGAATGTTAAAGCTAAGCCCACAATGATGAGGGAAATGAACTTTTGGGCACCTACGTCGTATTAATATTAAATATATTTTTTATTAGTAATTGAAATTAGTTTACTTTTTAAAAATTCTATTTTATTTACTTTATTTCTTTTCATCTTCAACCTTTCACCTATTTAAGAAAATTGAATAATCAGCAAACTTGAATACAGTTTTTTAAGTTAAACTTGATTTATTTCACAATCCATAGTTATAAGTAATGTATTACTTGGGCAAATTTAAGTATGTTGCTTTTGTTTGTGATTTAATTATTATTACCTAACAGAGATTCTTGTACATAATCTTATATTAATAATTTTCAGTGAAAGAAAAACTCATGATTAACAAATTAATTCATTTTTTATTCAATACAATAAAAACATAAAATGAATCTGCAATTGTTTTTTTTGAAAGTAATATAACTTTATTAAAAAACAAAAGTTTTTTCTTCCTTTGATGTTCTGTTAAAAAAGGTAAGTGATGTATTATACTTTTCCTCAATACATAAAGGTTTCATAACAAATTATTAATGAAAAGAAAAACTTATTATTTTTACCATTTTATTAGGGTAATAAATGTCAATAAATTTTGAAAAACTTAATAAAACCAACTAAATTAAGCTAATTTGTAAAAATTTTACAACAATATATATTAAGGCCAATAAATTTGCCAATTCTTCCAGATATAACATTCAATCAATGAATAATAATTTGTTGAGATTCTTTCTGATGATCTTATTCGTACGTCTATGTGAAACAATAATTATAATAAAAATATCATTAATATTGATACTTAATTCAATTTAAGGCATTTTTCGGCATGCTTGTTCCATAACTCACTCACGTTTAGTAACTGATTTATTATTCAAATTATTAAGCAAGCAAAGCTATATTGCGAAAATTGTTGATAATTTAGCAAAATATCCCATTTCCAGAAATAAAACACTGCAAGATAATGCTTTTTTTAAAAATTTTCTTTTTATTTTTAATCTCATATATTTTTCCACATGCATATCATTAATTTAATTTTTTTTTTCTATGTATATATAATGATAATAAAATAACATGCATAATAAAGTACTTTAGTCAATGATTGAACATGAAATTCAAAAAAACAAATCAATGAAATTCACTGTTGATGAAAAGTTTATTTATTATTTATTTTATTTATATCATTTTTGAGTTCTATTTTTGTCGAAAAATTGAATTCAATAATACTTCGAAAATAATATACATTTACAAATATAGTTTCACATGTTTTATTCAATTTTTAATGAAGATAAAATTTACAAATTTTTCTACTTATAGATAGATCTTATCATTTATTTCATAAATAATAAAAGCAATAATAATTTATTTACTAATTTTTAACCATTTTGTTATATTTAAAAAGATCTATCTATGTTTGTAAATAAATAATGTGTGGTAATTTTTTGACACTTACATAAAGTTAATTAACATTTATTGATTTAAAATTAAATTTTAAAATTTGTTAAACACAAAAACTCACAATTTTAAGTACGTAAAGCAATACTTTTTCGTATCATTGGTTAACTGATTAATACAATAAATAAAACAAATTTAATAATAACAAAAATCACATGAAAACAAATACAAATTGGTTATTGCATTTTCATTTAAGTATCTTACGTGTTTTAAGGAACAAAAGGTATATTGTTTTACATTTTCCGGATAACTTTAACTTTTTAACTTTTTTTATATCATTTAACAAATTGGGAATTTTCAATGTTTTGTAACATGTTTTTTTTTCAATTGATATAATAAAACACAATATACAATTATATTCAAATACTACTATAGGTGCAATGTCTCCCAATTTAAATATGAGTTTTTTTTATCATCTGTAACTTTAAGCTATATTTTATCATTGGCATTTTTTTATATCTTTTTGGAAAAAATAAATATGTAAAAATTAAATACATTGTCTCATGATGAAGTTGTAATTAATTTTCAAATTGAGTTGTAGACTTAACATTGTACTTCTAACATTTCGTCACAACAATATGATGATGATAATGATGATTAAGCCAATTGGTTTTGATTTTTTTGTAATACATTTAATTTTTAATGATAAAACACAGAACAGGAATTTTCACAGGCAATTTGTAAGTTTTTGAAGAAAAAAATAAGAGAAAAGAGAAATAATGATTAAAAAATTTCTTAAAGAATGGAATAAATACAATTATTTTTCAAAGATCAATAAACGAATATAATCTTGAACAGTAGATAATGCTAAAATAGAACTAACTTTTGAAATTGAAGCATTTTTTTTAGATTAGATGCACTTTTGCAATTTAACAAAAATTCATTAACATTATCTACAGTTTTAAATCTTAGTGGACGTTGTGTCGAAGATCATTTTTTTCTAAAGAAATTTGAATTAATTTCGAAATGATTAAAATGTAATGAGGTTAATTTGAAATGAAAATAATATCTGAGCATGAATTAGTTATCTAGATTTTGATTTGACTTATAGTAGAAATATCAAGTTGTAATTTTAATATAGTTTTGTTGGATTAAGTTCTCGTGTTTTAATCACCTCTTTTGGTTCGGGCCATTGCCATGTTACTGGCATTGCTGTTTCGTAGTTGAAGTTATATAATTGCTTTCTTATATAGGCTTTCTTGTCACTTGGCTCAGGATAAGTTGATGCCAAACCTTAAAAATAAAAATAATTACTACTTTTAATTTAAGTGTTTTTCAAAACTAGCAAAGCGAATTTTGTATTCGAAACGTGTAATTCATTCATTATAACACTTTAAACCAAGCTCAAATATAATTTTCGTTACCTTTAGCATACGCATATTTTGTAAGTCCAACAGCAATATCAAACGAAACCTCCTGCACCGAGCTCAATGGCGGATATAATGAACCCTTTGCAATATCTTCATCACTTACATGATCTGCTACTGACTGAGCTGCAATTAAGAACATTTCGTCAGGAATATGATGGGTTCCGGTTGCAATGACACCAAGTGCTATTCCAGGAAATACGTACGCATTATTCTTAAAAATGAGCGTAATTTTTTTAATTTCATTCATATCTGTTTAAAAAAAAGAACTTACCCTAAATACCATAAAGACGAGTTTGTTTTAAATTGAGAAAAACAAGTATTTAATTTGAATCAAAGATAGAAAACAAAAGTTTACCCTTGTCCTGGTTTAAAAATTTTCCCTTCATATTCAACAGTGCCAAATGGTGATCCTGATACAAAAACACATCGACCCTGTGTGTTGGTATAAGCCTGTTCAGCTGTACATTCTGCTCTACTTGTTGGATTTGATAATGCAAAAATAACTGGTTTATCATTGAAACTACCCATGTCCTGGAGAATTTCTGGAGTAAATGCTCCTCCAACAGCCGAAGCTCCAATTAGTATAGAAGGTTTTACTTCTTTGACAACCTCAGCAAAATCCTTAACAGGTCTATGATCTTTGGCATAATATGCTTTGTGGCCAGTCAAATTGCCCTCTGGACGATTTTTAGCTAATAATCCATCAATATCAAACATCCAAATTCTATCACGAGCTTCTTGTAAGGATACTCCTTCTGCCTGCATTGCACGAACTGTAAGATCAGCAATACCAATTGCAGCTTCACCAGCTCCAAAGAAGAGAAATTTGTTTTCAGCTAGATGTTTGCCCGTTATACGTTTAGATGCTAGTAGACCAGCCACAGCAACTAAATAAAAAAAGAAAATTATATAAAAATTCAAGTATGTTTGACTTAAATATATTGATGCTATTGAACGGACGGAAGAAGTAGAAATATAATAAAATCAATTTAAATATAAAGTCCTAAACAAAGATTTTCAGTATATTTAAATTAAAATTAAATCAAGTTTTAATTTATTTCTCACACCTGACGCAGTTCCTTGAATATCATCATTAAAAGTACAGTAAGTATTTCTGTATTTATCCAAAAACCTAAATGCATTATGGTTTCCGAAATCTTCGAATTGAATCAAAGTATTTTGACCATATCGTTCAACAACGGCTTGCATAAATTCATCGATAAAATCATCATATTCTGGTCCTGTTACACGTTTTTGTCTTAAACCTACATAAAGGGGATCTTCTAGCAAATCTTGGTTATTTGTTCCAACATCAATGACAATTGGCAAACATTGATGAGGTCTGATTGCAGCTAAAGCTGTATATAAAGCTAATTTTCCTACTGGAATACCCATTCCACATGCTCCTAGATCACCAAGTCCCAAAATGCGTTCCCCGTCTGTCACACAAATAGCACGTACCTAAAAGTCAACGTAGAAATAATATATGAAACATATTTTGTTAATTACCATTAAAATTTAAATATTCTTTTTAAATAAAAAACTTTAACTTTTGTAATTTTTATATAAAAATCTTACATCATTTTCTGGCCAATTTTTTAAAACATCGTACACATGTCCCTTATCGTTAATTGTGACAAACAATCCTCTAGGACGTCGATAAATCAAACCAAATTTCTGACATGCTAAGCCTACAGTTGGAGTATATACAATGGGCATCATTTCTTGGACATTTTCTGATAACAATCGGAAAAATAGTTTTTCATTCCGGTCCTGAAAACGAAAATTCATATTAATTTATAATATAAAAACTGATTAGCATTCAAATGAATTTACTAAGAATTTAATAAAAAGAAAAGAAAAGCATATCACTTACTTGTAAATCAACTAAATAAAGATATTTATTTAAGCTTTCCTTGTATCTTCTAATTGAAATCAAACACAATTCCAATTGTTCTTCTTGTGATTTAAATCGAGCTGGCTGAAGTCCATGAATGCCCAATACTTGTCGTTCTTCCAATGTGAATGCAAGTCCTTTATTTAAACGTGGATCTCTAATGTGATCGATTCCCTGTACCATTGAAGGACAAATAATGTCACCACAAACTTCATGGTAGCTACGATCCAATGACCTTGACCTCCTTACTACTTCGCCTGTCACCTGGTTGAATAATCGTTGAGTTTGAGGTGATAAAAGACGTAATCTATAAGTGTAAAATTTGTAAAAACTGGTAAAAAACTAAATTATATCAAAATAAGTATAGGACTTAAATTATAAATTTTACTACAACTCATCAGCTATGAAGAAATTTTAATCCCTTTATAAAATTTTGCAGAATAAGAGTGAACAATAGGGTCAAGGTTATAGAATCAAACTTTTAATTTGTTTATTCCTTCAATACTTATATGTAATCAATAATTACTAAATATTAAGAATCGCATAATTTCGCGCTTTTTATGTCTCCTTGTCTTCTTGAAAAATATTAAATAATTTAGTAAAAACAAATTTAAACAAAATTTTGGCATTTCCTTTATTATCTTATTTACTTGGGGTGTAAACTAATCAATACAGCTGTGAGTACCACATATGGAAAATTTTGACAGAAAAATTATGTCCTATATAAAACACACACAAACATTAGTTGTGTCTGTGTATGCTCTCTTACATCACCAGAAAATTTTTCTGTTTTTCCTTTTCACGAAAATTTTTAATCTTAGTAAAATCATTACTTTTTAACAATTTATTTTAGTTCACTTGATATTTGTTTACTCACTTTGTTATCTGTAGCATTTTTTATGTGTTTAGTATTAAGGCAGGTAATGGAAAATCGATCAAGTATTTTGAGCAAAGTTTTGCTTCGAAGACAACTTGTTCTTGACAGAAAATAAAAAAAAATATATAGACAGTTCGTTGCCTGTGAAACATATTGTGTGTGTCATTTATATTTTTTTTTTATTTTTAGTTTCTCTTTTAAACGTAAGAAGGAGCTGATTCTGTTTAAATTATCATTTTTTAATATTTTTAAATTATATATTAAAATGAATGAATGATGAATGGATAATTTCTCCTTTTTTATACTTTTTTTAACATATTAATGATTTGAAAAAAATAAAAATTCTAAGAGATTTGGTTGATTTTACTGAATATTTTATACATTATCTTAAAACTGACTTTATTTTTTAATGGTTCTCTGGTATTTGATTCATACGTACTTTGTGCGGTATTATTCTGTTCTGCCATTATGTGCAAAGCTAGCATAGTATTGTCAGTTAACTTACATAGTAGATACTTGGTTAATCAAATTTGAAAAATTGTAAAAATTAATTACAAAACTTAAGAAAAATCGTTAAGAAAGTGTGCAAAATAATGATAAAACAGTAATTCATCAAATCAAACAAAAAATATTACAATTAATGCAGCTCTAATCATAAAATAAGTGAGTGAAATTAAAAGCCAAAGTGGTGGCTATAACAATGCCTTGAATTTGATAAAAATCCATTAAAAATATTGAATTAAATTGTGAAGGTGTTGCCATGCAAAAAAAGTCTAAAATATCCATGAAAAAATAGTGAAAAAAGATAAATTATTGAAATTAAAGGGATTTGGGTGCTACACAAACACCAACAAAGCTTAGCTTCATTTTATACAAATACATCCGCATTAAATAACACGTACATTTCATACTGCCTTTTTTATTTAATTTTATTTTATATACTTATGAATACATTCTACTTATATACTCATATATGATACTTATATGGATTGAATAATGTATTGTTCTTGCTTTTCTGATCCATCATCACTCTTCTGTACCTTTCTTCGTTTCATATAATATGTAATTTAAAAATTCGTTTAGGTATATTCCTTTAAGAGGAATACAAGATTAAAAAAAAAATAAAATTCAGATAAAATGATTATTTAAAAAGAAGTGCAATTCTGTAACTATTTTATATGTACATATGTATATATTTATATATACATAATGGTCAAAAACATTAAAAGTGTGTTTAGAAAAAATATATAAAATGGAATAAAACAACTAAGTTATAAAAATATTCTTATTAAGTTCTATAAATACAGTTATTAAATAAATCAAAAAGGAGAAAAGTAATATGAATGAATAATGATGAATTACCATTATTATATTAAATATAACAATAAAGTAGCGTAATCTTTATTAAAAAGTAAATAGATATTCATCATCATTTTATTATAAAATCGGCAAATCTATTTGTCTATAAAATTTTATAAAACAATCACATAGCTGTTCACATATTAACTACAATTTTTTTTTATGCAAAGTCAACAGTTAAATTTAATAAAAAAATGTATCCTCAATTATAAAATTTAACATGATAAAAGTACAAGAAAATGAAATAATAAAATACACTATTAAAAGAGACATAGTTTATTTGTGATGTGTACATCATCGTCATGTTTAACTGTATTTATTATTATATACTAATATAAATTAGGTATTAAATGTGTTGATATATATTAACTTAATAATGTTTCCCAGTTGCAATTTTTCATGAATTATTTATTTGAAATTTTAGAATCAAATCATGTTTTTTTTTGTGTAATTTAAAAAAATATAGTATAATAATGAAAAAGTTATTAAAAAAAGATTAAAAATTGGTCAATTTATTATCAAAATGTATCGTGTAGCTCACAGTAAGTAGAATAAAACAAATAAAAACAAAAAGGTGTCGATAAAAATATATTTTGATTGTTCGTAACAATCATTAGAATTTTAAAAAAATGGTCAATTCTGCGTTTATATCCTGAAGTTTTAATATAAATAAATGTTAGATACTAAAAATCATATGTTTAACATTTTAGTTGAAAAATAAAAATTTTGAGATAATTGATAACTTATATCTTCTTAAGTTTCTACTTATAGTGTTCATTTTGCCTGAGGCTAATATTTAGGCCTTTATACACTGTGTGCCCTATACTGCATGTTTCTAAGCATACTGGCTAATCAGCTAAAGGATCTTAATTGTAACAAGTTTAAAAGAATCAAACGACGATTTAAAATAAATAAAATTACTTTGTTACAGACGCTCCAATTGTGAATGTATTATAGTAGCTGGTTAGCAAAATATTAATATTATATGCGTGTTTACCCACCATTTTCTTTTTCATATACTCTGACATTGTTGTTGTTGCTTTTGTTGTCGATGGAAGAAAAAACAACAGTGGTGTAAAGCCTGTTTGCTTAAATTTAAAATAAAGAAAAAAACATGAAGAAGAAAAAGAAGCGTTATATTTAGGGTCTAATTAAAAAGTGTAGATATCTCAAAATTTAAACATGTGACTGTACTCAGTTAGCGTATTGTTTATTTTTTATGCATCACGTTTCGTAAATAAATTTATTTGAGCTCATATTTAATGTAAAACATATAAATGGTTTAAGGAATCGATGTTTTTTTAACAGAACTTCAATTTCAATATTTTTCTTTTGTCGTAAAGGTTATCTATAAAACATATTTGGCAGGTTAAAGAAGAGAAAATGAAACATGTTTTTTTCTTCTTTTTTTCGTTCAAGTATTTACAAATTTGATGACAGAACATAATAACTTATGAATGTAATACGCAATTCCTTGCTGTATGATCTTTATGCGCGACCTTACATTTTTGAAATAAGTAGTCATTTTCTTTTATTATCATTTTTGACTTCTGCACAAATAATTTCTTGAAACATGATTGTGAAACAAAATGTTAAACAATATCTTATCCTTATTTTTTATGCAACACCTTTGAAACGACACATAAAACCATACTGATATATGTTGTCTCAATCATAATTTGTGAAATAATCAAGTTTCTAGTTATAATATTTTAAATAAATAATTATGAATAAAAATTTGTTTCTTCAGAATTATTTGAAAAACTTTGCAAGTGAAATTTTTTTCTAATTAATCACTAATCAAATTATACTTTAAAAATAAATCGCGTTTCTTTATGTTAATTACGAGCTTCCTACTATTCAGCAAATGAAACTTAAAAAAAACGGGCAAACAGTTATCATTTTCTTGTCAACAAATTTATTTTTTTAGTTGCTTACTACATAAATAATAGTGTTTAATTCGATAACTTGTCATACCTTAATGATTGTATTAGTAAAAATAATTTTAAAAAACTTTCTTCCAGATTGATACTCTATTTTACTGTCAAAAACCGTTAATATACTTTACGTTTTTAAAAAAGAACAAACGCTTGACTTGATTTTTTTTGTATTACCATATTCACATAGCTTATAGATGAGTTTTGCATATGGTATGCTTATCTTGTTCAAAAGATAAAATTAAATAGCAAATAAATAAATAAATAAAAAAACATGATTAATTATTGTGCAATAAGTTTAACACATAATACACGTAACATAAAATATATGTACTAGAATTGTTTACTAGTATTCCTTTTAAAACATTTTTTACTACTACAAAAGTGAGAAAAAGAGTAAAATAAAATAAAAGAAAATAAAAATGACAAATACAATATCGAGTACAGTTGACACCGCATGTTTGGGTAGTTAAAATGTGATCTTATAATAAGTATATAAGTATTTATTTCATACACATAAGAAAAAACACAAATTTTATATAATAAAACAGATGGATAGACAAAGAAAGGTGTATGGAAAAAAACTAATACACAATGTTCTATGCTTCGTCATACTTATACTATACCGTGTTGTAAAACAAACCACTGAATATATGTTAGAAATTGTCTTCCTATTGAATTTCTATATAAATTTTTCACTTATTATTTCATTGAAAAAGTAAAATAAAGTATAAGATTAAATAAATTATGAATAAAAACATACTTTCTGTCTCGTTTTTTGTTTCACATGATATTTATTTGATAAAATTCTAAAACTACTGGTATATAAAGATTAATTAAATCCTTAAACAATATGAATAATTAATAATCAAAGAATGGCAAATCATAATAAATTTCAATATCGGATAAAGTGTCAAAATTCGTTCAAGGTCATTGATTAAAAATTGTTATATATTAAATGAAAATAAGGAATTTTTATTACCGTAAATAGTACGATAGTACAACAAATATAATGAAATAATTAAATAAAGAGAATAAAATTAGTCATGTTAACTAGCAATGCAAATTTTTTAATGTCCATTTAAATATTCCATAAATCAATAAAAAAATATCACAAAGATTCCTGCGTGCCATTAGAATTTCTACTTATCAATAAAATATCTTCCAATTTAAAATTGAAATAACCCTCTGTAGTATGAAGTTTTGTTGTTCAATTGCATTTATAAAAACTTTTTATTATTTTGATAAAACTTTATCTATTTCATTGCGCACATGTTCAAATGAAGTAAATTATTTTAAGTATCTCATACTTGCAATTCTTATACTAATTACTCTTTATTTAAAAAAAAAGAATAATATTTTATTAAGAGATAAACTTGAACGGGGCTTTATATAAATTTGGATACATATGAGAATACACTCTGCAGTAACATTTTTTGTGAAGTATATACTATGTTTAATAAGAAACCAGAACAATTCAATTCTATTGTATTCATATCTGTATGTATATAAAGCAAAGTATTTTAATAACAATAATGTTGAAAGTTCTGTGAAAAATTGACAATTGAAAAACTATGTGTAAATAATAATATAATAAAAAAGGTATAGATATATATGAAAAAGAAACATGGTAATTGTTATTATAAATCAAACATTTTGTTGCTCTCCCTTATTTTACGTTAATATTACGTCTTCATACGTTTGTCGAGACACAATTATGAAACGTAATAATAATAATATTATTGATATATGAACAAAGAAGAAATAAAACAAGTTATTTAAAACACAAAATAAATTTATTATCATTGCCAAGATAGAAGAAAAAAAAATTAAAGGCGATTTAATTTAGTTACAAAAGTTATTAATAATGAATTAATTGATTTATTTTGGAAAAATAATTAAAATTAAATGGTTAATCACACCATTTTTATCACAGAGGAAAAGTACAAAAAGTTTTTTTTTGTCCATTCAGCAATACCGAATATATGATTGTTTCTTGATTTAATCTGCAGTAAGTCTTGTCTCAAACCTTATTACAGAAAAGATAAAGATGTAATAAACTAATGAATTAATGAACACAAATTATGATCAAAATTTAATGTTTACTCTAAATGTTTAACAATTACAGTAATACATTGACATAATTACAAACTTTAATATGAGTTAAACTAACATTATAAGTTTTGCACCTTTTGACTTTTAAAATATATTCAATTCCCACTAATATTTAAAAATTACATATTAAATAAAATTTTACAAAATTCTAAAATATTATGTTGTGATTCATTAAGTTATTAAGTAATTTCTGGAATCTACAAAAGAAGCACATCTTCAAAAATTGTTAAATTTTATGATTTTATTTGTATTTTACATATATCGCGGTTTTTTTAAGATGTACTTTTATAATCAAGTTTTTAAAGCTTTGAGAATAGCAAGTAATTGTTATAATTTAACATAAATATATGTAAAATAATATTGAATAAAAATAAACGTACCAACAATAATAGGTCAGTGACTGCAATAAGCTGTTATTTTTATCATTATTTTATTTCTTTTACTCTCTTCTTACTTTTTTCTGTACGAAAATCAAAAATGTTTTTGTAGACTATGCATTTATTAAAATTCATTGAATGAAATACAAGTACTATTTAAACGAACATTCATGCACGCGTTAAAGTAGATAAGTATGTTTTTGTGTTTGTTAAACTTGGCATATAGTTATAATTATAAATTTATATAAGTGTTAGTAGAGTCATGTTTGATAGAATATTTTTCAATCCATTTTTTTTTCAATAAAAACCTTTAATATTTCTATATGAAAAGGTTGAATTTTATAACTTATAACACTCAATAGCATTTTCATGAAAGTTCAAATAATATTTTTAATTATTGGAAGATAAATAATATACACTGCATAATGCTAAGAAAACCAAGATTCAAATTTAAAAATGATAATAATATCAGCACATGGCATAGTATAGTAAACAAAATTGGAATTATTGTCTTTTTTTATTACTTTATCTTTCATACAGGACGACGACGCTCTTAGATTTCGTTTTTTGAGTTAATGATGGACAAAGAAAGTGAGCGAGAAAGAAAGCACCAACAACAACAAAATGAAAGACAACAAGAAATAGTAATAGCAACGGGAGGTTCTGTTGACGAACATTTTGAAGAGTCGTTAAGGCGAGCTAAAGAAAAGGTATCATTACACTTATAATTCAAAAAAATAATTGATTGCTTTAAATAAGTTTTAAAATTAGGCCCAACAACAACAACAGCAATCAAGATCATGGAATAGTTCAATACCATTAAGTGTCCATCCATCGCTTGGTCATCCATCAATTCTTATGTCTGGAATGATAAATGCTGGGCCACAATTGGCATCACAACCACAAAATCAAGCTACAATTAGCATAACATCAAGAAACGATCATGGAAAGAGTAGCTCAAGTAGTATATCCCAACATCAACAGATGTTTGAGGCACAACGAAAGGCTGCCCTTGGTATTCCACCTAATTATCAAGCTGAGCGCAGTCGAAAAGAATTTGAAATGCAACAACAGCAACAAGAAAGACTGAGAAACGAACATGCAACGGTTGCCTATTTGTCACATATGCAAAATTTAAGTGCTTGGGCCAAAGTTGAAGAAGAAAAGCAAAGGGCGCACGCTCAAGCTCAGGTCCAGCAACATCAGCAACACCAGCAGCAACAACAACAACAACAACAACAACAACAGCAACAACAACAACACCACCACCACCAACAACAACAACAACAACAACAACAACAGCAGGCACAACAACAAAAACAGATGCAATATTCAAATAAATATTCAACAATCGTGCAACAACCATCCATACAACAACAGTCCCCGTCATCTAAATCGCAAGGGAACGATAGGTATAAAATGAAATCAGATACCTTAAGTATAACACATAATATAGGATATCCATTTCCCACATTTTATAAAGATTCGAAGGTAAGATTTGATTAGTTTTTCCCACATATGTTAAAACGAATTCATGTGATAAATTTTTTCAGGGCCAAATCAAATCAGATCACGGTTTACCAAATCCTCCACCTTTAATGTCAGACATTCACAATAGTCAATCGGGTGTTATTGTCAAACATGATACTAAATCTTCACAAAAAAATCAGTTACACCAACCCTATTCAAATATATCTTCCTCTGTACAACACCATCAATCGTATGATTCTTATTCAACATCGTCAAATCAGCAAAATAACTCGGATCGTTTTGCTCGGGGAATGGCTCCCATCCCGACATCACCGCATCATTCATCTCAACAACAACAGCCACAAAAACAATCGCCTCAGTCAAGTCATCGACAAACACCTCCATCTTCGTCATACAATATGATTGTTATCGGTGGTGGGGCAAATTCAAAACAAAAAGTTTCATCTCCAGCTCCAAGTCACATTTATGGTAAACCATCTCCTGAAACTTTACATTCAAGTTCTGCTCATAATCGAACGCAAGAAGTATCACACGCAAATCCTAAACCACTTTTTCAACCACAAATTCCACAAATGTATGGTCCTCCATTAGCGCATACTTCACGAACTCTTACAACAGATCCGAAACAAATTTACTCAGTTCAAGGTAATATTCGTCCAACTGCACATTCTGTGCCAATGTCTGGTATGCCTCATCAATTATCAGCATCCGTCAGTCCTTTGCCACATCTTACCGAATCTCACACATCAGGAGTGTCACCACATCTTTTGGAAGTGAAGAACTTTAGTACGAGTCCAAAATTACAGCAATTGCGTAGTGTACAATCTCCGGTCAGTAATGTTCCTGAACAAACCCAGCCTTTGGATTTGGGAGTAGCTTCAAGTAGTAAGACACGTGATGAATCATCATCTCAGAGACGAAAAGCTTCACCATTCCCAGTTTCTAGTAACGTAGAACCTAAAAAAATGCGAACTGAATTTTTACCTCAACTTCAAAAAATGTCAAATACGACAATTGAAATACTTCAGCAACCTAAACAATTAAGTTTGGGTAACCCTCCAATGGTTCTTGAACATCCACCGAATCCATCTAATTCTCCGCTAGATAAGAAACCAAACTTAGAATCCTTGCGTGAAACAAGTCCAGGGAGAATTACGCCAGGCTCAAAGTTAAATGAAATTCATAACGTTACAAATAATAACAATAATAATTTAAGTAATAATTCAGCCAGTTCAACTCCTCCTCTGACTCCAAATCACATAATAGTAAACACAACAACATCTTCAGCTCAGTATAAACCTATAAATACATCTACTACAACAAGTTCCTTTACAGCTCCTCGACATTTAAAAAAGGCTTGGTTACAGAGACACACAGGCGAAGATATTGAAGATACAACGGGTGTCATTGGCAGTGGTAATTGTATAAAACTACCCTTAAAATTAGAAAATGCACCTGGGCAAATCAAAACAAATTTAGTGACGGGAAACGATAAAGAGGAGCCGGTAGCCAATAATAATATTTCAGTAAAAGAAGAAAACAACTCGGTTTCAGGTAAAAATCTCTAATTTTTTATGTAGATTAGACATTAATAAGATCAAAATTATTATTGTTGTTTTTCAGATAATAAGCTAGTTCAAATGAAAAAAAAAAGTGGAATAATTTCAAGTAACGTGCAAATCAATTCTAGCAATATCAAAGAAGAAACAGAGTGTGATCAAAAAGAAGCTTCCGGTTCCGACATTGTAAGTCTATATATTTTATATATTTTATAAAAAACTTATCAAATTATTTTTAGGAAAGTGAAAGTGAGAAAAACAGCGACACTGATATAGATAGTGTTTCAGGCAAAAGTGATTCTGGGAAAAAGTTAAATAATGGCTCAAGAAACTCTGTTTTCAATAAAGAACCAAGAAAACGTGGAAGGAAGCCCAAATTGATTAAAGAGGAAATAGTGTAAGTATTTCTGATTTAATGGTTAAGTGAAATCTGGAAGTGATTATTCCTTTAATTTTACGATCTAGTTCAAAGAAAAAACAAGTGATTGCCACCATCAAAAATGAGATTGATCCATTTTGTAAGCCTCCAATCGCACAGTTGAAAAAAACAGGTGAACCATTTTTACAGGATGGACATTGCTTTGAAGTAGCACCAAAATTAGCAAAGTGTCGAGAATGTCGACTCACTCCAAGTCAAAGATTCAAAACTCAAGCAGCAAACATATTTTGTAGATTTTATGCTTTTAGAAAATTAAAGTAAGAATTGAAAATGAAAACTGATATTAATATACTATTAATGTAAAATTTGTTCAATTTTTCCTATAGATACAATAAAAACGGTCAATTAGCAATTGCAGGATTTTCTGATCCAATGCACGATCCAAAAGAAGATGATCTAAAATTGTGGGTACCTGATATTGATTGTCCACCACCAGGTCTCGATTTACAAATTGCCAGATTTTTATTAGCTCAGGTAGCCGATCAATTTTGTGATTTGTTGCAACAGGAACATGAAGCTATTAAAGAACACATGTCAGATGGTAATAGTTATATATTTTATTTTCTTAATCTTGTAACGTGATTTTGTCTATAATATAACAGATAAGACGGTAGCCTGGAAACGCGTTGTTCAAGGGGTACGAGAAATGTGCGATGTTTGTGAGACAACTTTGTTCAATTATCATTGGGTTTGTGAAAAATGTGGTTTTGTCGTGTGTATAGATTGTTATAAGGTATGATTGTTTTATTGCTTGAAATTTTAATTTTATATTTATCATTAATTTTTAGAGTCGTAAACAAGGCAGTACTAAAATGTGGAATGAATCCTCTAAAGATCGTGATGATTTTTCGTGGCTTTTATGCACAAATCGAAGTGCTCATGACCAAGAAAAACTCATGCTTACTCAAATCATAGCAGGTACATCGTTAGATTCTTTAGGCAAACAAGCTCATGAATTACGAGCTTTATGGGATATTCAGCAATATTGTGGTTGTTCAATGAGCAAAGATCCACCATCAAAGGCAATGAAAGCTGTTTGCAAAGAGTACATAACAAAACTATTAAAAAATGAAATGTCTAAAGGTAAAGCAAATGCGACGATGATGGAATGCAATAAAATAAATTCAATTAAAGTTGAAAATGAAAGTAATAGCAGTGGTGCTGTCCATGATGGAGAAAATCAAAATTCACCACTTACATGGTTAGCTGATGTAGCACTGAAGCAAGAACCAGATTTAAACGGGTATGAAGATGATAAAACTAATATTGAGAAAGAGATGGATGATGATGATGGCCATTCAGCATTACGTGACCTTCTTACAAGACCATCAAATAAAAATAAAGAAGCTGAAACAATTAAAAAACCCCCAAAGAAAGCAAAAATTGAATCAAATGAGGTTATTAGTAAAATCAGAAAAGGCGAAGATGAAGTAGACATAACAAATAAAAGTGTAGAATTAAAACATTTTATTGGTAAAAATAGAAAAAAAAGAAGTTATATGCCGATTCGTATAATGACAAACTTACAATCCAATAAATTATATCCGAATATTCCGCATCAATGGTTGTGTGATGGAAAATTATTGAGGTTACTAGATCCGGCACATCCAGATAACTTTAAAATATTTCAAGAACAATGGAAAAGAGGCCAACCTGTTATTTGTTCTGATGTCTCCAAAAAACTTAATATGACACTTTGGACACCAGAATCATTCTCCGCTGAATTTGGTGAGCAAAAAAATGATTTAATCAATTGTATGAGTGGAAATATTGTACCAAATCAACAAATGAAAAAATTTTGGGATGGATTCGAACATCTAACACGTCGACTCAAGGATGAAAAGGGTGAATCAATGTTGTTAAAATTGAAAGACTGGCCTCCCGGCGAGGATTTTGCTGAAATTATGCCTACTCGATTCACAGATTTAATGAAAGCATTACCTCTTGGTAATTATACACAACGGGAAGGTGTTTTAAATTTAGCTAGTCGACTTCCTGACTGTTTTGTAAGACCTGATTTAGGTCCTAAAATGTACAATGCTTACGGCTCAGCATTATACCCAACGAAGGGGACAACAAACTTACACCTGGACATTTCTGATGCTGTAAATGTAATGGTCTATGTGGGCATACCTCGTGATGGAAACGCTGACGAGCATATTAAAGAAGCATTTCGTGCAATTGACAATGCAGGATGTGATATTTTAACGAGACGACGCGTGCGCGAAAAAAATGAGCTACCTGGTGCCCTGTGGCATATTTATGCGGCCAAAGATGCAGATAAAATCAGAGATCTCTTAAATAAAGTAGCTATTGAACGTGGCGAACGTTTAAGTCAAGACCATGATCCAATTCATGATCAAAGTTGGTATCTTGATGGTCCACTTAGAGAACGTCTCTATAAAGAATATGGAGTTGAAGGCTATCCAATTGTACAATGTCTCGGAGATGCTGTTTTCGTTCCTGCAGGAGCACCACATCAAGTACGTAACTTACATAATTGTATTAAAGTCGCTGAAGATTTTGTATCTCCTGAAAATGTATCACATAGTTTTAACTTGACTCAAGAATTCCGTGAACTCTCAGATACTCATTCCAACCACGAAGATAAGCTTCAAATCAAAAATATTATTTATCATGCAATCAAAGATGCGATTGCATGCTTGTCACATCTCGTCAGCAACGAAATCTCTGAAAGCCAATCATCCTCTGTAAGTTATCCATTGGGGAACAATCGCAATAACAATAGTTCGCCAACTAGCAGTAATCACACGTCTTCTAATAATAGCCTGCAAAGCAGTACAATTTCAACAAGTGTAAAATTGGAGATTGCACCTGATCAAATCAAAGTGGAATCGAATATTTAAAAACAAAAAAAAATATGTGTTTCATGTAATACAGTAAAATATAAAAGGAAAAAAAAATATTGTGATGAATATCATTTCTATTTTAAGAAGTCCAAAAAAAAAATGACGGAATACAGATTAAATTATTTGATAAAATGCAAAAAAAAAGTTAGATATATATAAAATGTGATAAAATTGTTTTAATGTTTCCTTTATATCTGAATAAAAATGTTTAAATATTGAAAATTAATAAAACTTAAATGATGCTATTAGAAGAACCATTTTTCAAATATTTAATGAATTGTAATTAAAAACATTAAACTAAGGTTCACTAAACGAAGATGTATAAAAATTGGATTACTGTGAAAAATAAATTTTATTATTAATGAGATATAAAATATTCATATAACGAATTTTAGCCAAAAAGATAAATACCGTGTACTATTTTCTAAAATGCATAAATCAATAGACATTTACTTCAAAAATTTTTGTAAACTTTAAATGATAAACATGTTTTAATCGGTATTCAAACCTTAATTAAAATGCTTGAATGTTTTCATTCTCAATTGTTTTAAATAATTAACATCAATACTTTTTCAATTGAAATAGCTATAATAAAATAATTTGTAGCAAAAAATATTATTCAGAATATTCGAAATACGAGTGTTACAACACAAGTCAGTTCTCATTCAATTTTTTCCATTCAAGTTTAAGCATTCATGATTAAATATATTTTCCTCCTTTTTACTTATAAAAATTGTACAGCCAATAAGTGTATATATATTCAGAAAAATATTCAGAGATCATATTAGTTTTTAATCGTAGTATGTAGGTATTAAAATAGTAACAGGTAGTAAAAAAATAAGTTAAGCATAACAAGGAAGAGCAGAAATAAACTCTAAGATATCACTTATATAAAATGTACTTTTATAAAATAAGTTTTTTTATTCATAATCAAATTAAAATAAACAAAAAGGCTTTGTTAAATGTAAAGAACAATGAAGAACAGAACATTACATTGTAAATATAATTTAACTATAACTGTAATGTATAAAAAGTAAAATTAGACATTAAGACCATATGAGCATATTAAGACAGAAAAAATAATGAAAGAAAAAGCTGAAACATTTGAACACAAATTTAACTTGATTAAAACTATCACTTTCAGTGTTTAAACTATGATGGTGATATTGGAACTTTCATTGATTTTTATTACATAAGAACGTGTCTTAATAATTAAATAAAAATATCTTAATAAACTTAGTAATGAAAATAAATAATTAAAAAAATTAAACGAATTTTATTTATTCCATGTCTTATCTTTTTTACTTTAACACTTATTATTTAACGACATTATTAAATCTTCTTATCATCAATACCAACCCAAAACATAAAATTTATATTATTTATCGCAATTAAAAGAAAAAAACGTAATGTCAGCATTAAACTATTATTTATTTTGAAAGCAATGAATGATTACAAACTTAATTAACTCAAACTTAATCCATATCATCATACCATGTTTTGAGATCTTTTTCTTCTAGGTGCTGCCTTTTTTGATGTTGATGGTTGTGATTTATTTATCTTGATTTTCATTTCAACACTGCTTTCATCATCAAACTTCCGTTTATCTTAATATAAGATATATCAGAGGATCCCAATAGAATTTTTTCAAATCATGTTTTTCTGTAATAGCTGAAATACTATGCCCGGACATAATAATATATATAAGAGACACGAATGTTCTCTGATATGTAATCGTAATTAAATTTTATTTTTTAAATTAAAAGACGTTGATGTTTCAAAAGAAATTCAATTTCTATGTCAAATGAATTTGTCTATTTTAAATAGAATCAATAATTCTCTACATTAGCGATTTTTTTTAATTTTCAAGCATTTTTTAAATCAATTAATCATTTTTATTGGAAATATTTTATCATTTATACATTATTTTGTTTTTTTTTTTTTTTATACAAAATGAAGCAGAATTAGTCTAAATATGTTATTTATGTCATTATATTTATGGAATTTTATTATATGATCAAACTTATTTTTCACAAAAAAATTCGATTGATGCAAAATATATGTCACACTTGGCTTAAAAAACTGATTAATATACATAATTAATTTAATAACTGTATTTTAAAGACAATTCAAAAACAATCTTCATAAATTTTAAATTTCTGAATTAACAACAATATATAAAAATTTATTTGACTTAAACAAAATAATTAATACGTACTTATGTACTATAGCATTTATTTAAAGGTATTAAAGTAATGAAATTTTATTAAAATATAAAATTGGAGTATTTTTCCTACATAATCTCACAACCAAATAATTTAATGTTTTGTGTTGTGTTGGTATTTTTATTTTTATTGTTAATGGGCAAAGACAATTTCGAGTTTGATTCTATATTATTTTCATCACTATTATCGGTATCACTTATTAAGGAACTTAAACTACTGCAAGAACTTAGTTGTTGGTATTTGCAAAAGTTTTCATCAATAAAATTGTTTAAATTGTGTAGTTCGTCATCGGCAAAAAACTGTGATATTTCACTGCAATATTTGATTTTTTCAACGAAATCTGTGCTCAATGGAATAGTAAAAAGTGATTGTAGGTCATTTGTGTTAAATGTATGCAGCCAGTTACAAACGGCAGCGGTCACATAGTATTTTTCTGATATTTCATTACTTATATCGGCAAAATCAGAAGGACTACATGTTTTACTTTTAGTTTCTAATCGCATCAATTCATCTTTACAATCAAATACAATCATTTCATTGGATTTTTTATCGTTTTTAGTTTTAATCTCATTGAATACTTTGTTCAAATGAATACTTTTACATATTGCCTTTGAATTTTCGCTTTCAACATGATCTTTGACACCAATTATTTTTGTTTGATATAAGCAATTACATTGAGTCTTATGAAATATTTTTGAACAAGAAATTTCAGCCTTTGGTTCTGTTTCTTGTAACAATACAGTTTTATCATAATTTTCTAAACAAAAATCTGTCTGCTCAGTTTCATCTATATTTACACAAGTAGGTGACAAATTTGATGATAAATTACTTAACCCAGGTGTAAGTTGGTTTTTGATTTCAATTACGTTTTCGAATGCCTCGATGTCTTCTGCAATACACGGTATCTCTTCAATTAAAATTTCCTCATTAAAAATTTCAATATCACTTTTTTGTATTTCATCAATAGGATTAAAATCTTCATTTTCATCCTCACAACTTTCTTGTTCATCAGCAGCCAAACTATTGATATGATTAAAGGTAGGTTCTTCAACGATGAATCCTATTAATTTTTGGTTTTTCACCCGTAATCCATTACGTTTATTGAGATGTTTATTCTTTTGCTGTTTGGATTTTCTGTTTGGTTTCTTTGTCTGTAAGTAAGAAGAGGTAGAAATTTCATCTTTCACAGTAATTGTTTCAATCTTGGGCGATATTTTAGTACTAGATGTATATTCAAAAGTCTGTTGAATGTCTTTTAATTCATTTTCGGACGTTTCACTTTCAAATTCGATATCCTCGTCTATGATTTTACGGTTACCTCCGACAACTGTCCAAGTTGTTTTAATTTTTAAGTTATCATTTCGAGGTAATACATTGTTATTTATTTTATTGAGATCAATGTTTTGCATTTCAATGTTTTTTGCAGATTCAATCAGAAATTTCTTATCCAAAACTGCATTTTTCACTGTACGTTTCTTAACATTTACATTATTTCTATCTTTATTATCAATATTTGACATCTTGGTATGCTCTACATTTTCATTACGAACTTTTCTTTCTTGAAGCTTTTTATCTATAAGTGGTTTACTATTAGTAGATATTGTATTGCTTGGTTTTATGTTTTTATTATTAAGTGATTCTTGTGACTCAGTTATTTTTGTTTTAATATTATTTATACAATTTGTGAAACCATTCCTTGATGATTGTAAGACGACTTTTGGTCGAAATTCTGGAACTTCAACATTAAGGGTACTTTGATGTGTGAGATCTTCTATAATACTTTCTGGAGTATATGATGGTACTGGATGATTATTCTACATTCAAAAGAGTATAAAAATATTATTCAAATGTATAAAAAAGTATAAATCATCGTACAATATAACAAGTGCGGTGTAATAAATTTTTTAATTTTAATTTTTTTCAACTTGAAAAAACGAAAAACACACTTACACTAGAATTTTCTACTTTTTTGGCATCAAGAAAACCAGAATCCCCTGAACTTGTAGTTGCAACATCCAAATGGTTTGATTCATCTTCTGAATAGTCGGTAATACTTGTCTATTAGAATATCAAATAGATGTTAAATACTTGGATTTTTGCTATCAATTATGGTCATGTATAATGATACTTACACCAGATGAGCTTCGTGTTTTACGATATCGTTTTTTACGTTTTGGATGTTTACCATGGCGACCATTTTCAAATTGAAAACCGTTTTGATATACACTGAGTGATTCGAAATCAGGCCTGTGATAATACTCTGTTGAGCTATATGGTTCCATTGCTTTAGAAGAATGCAGTATAATTAAAAATAATTGATTTGATAAATATGTACAAGTTTTACCTGGCACTGAATAATATGGCAGAGGATAATAAAAAACGGGTGCATAGGGATTCAAATATGGACTGATTGATTCATAACCGTTGTCATAAACTGGAGAAACGACTGTTTGTTGAACTTCTCTTTGAAAGTTTTCATCATTTGTAAATATTTCAACCGATTGTTCATCAACTGATTGAGTATCAACTTTTTTTTCAATCTCACTTTCATCGTGAACTATTTTGCGTTGTGTTTTGACTACTGATTCGGGAGCTACTGTTGTTAAAGATATTTCTTCAGAGCTATCGCTACTATCAGACCAGTTTGTGTTTGTACTTGATGTCTAAATATAATAAATATAAATGGCTAAATTTGATTACACAAATTAAACATCATATAAAGATTAATTACCACAGGATGGGAAATGCTTTCATGGTTTTCCTCAATCAATGGTGATGAATATAAATCATTAATGTACAATTTGTTATATTGATCACCCATTTGCATATCTATGTTTGTTGTCGGAGTTGTTGGTGGATAAAACATATCAGGATAAGACATATAATATACGGTATTACCATAGAAGTTGTTCAAAGCTTTAATTTTAAGAAGTACAAAATAAAAGATTTTCACAATTTATGAAAAAATCCTAAAAAAGTTATTAATTAGTTTACCATCATTCAGAAAAGCACCAGGCGTTGCAGGAATAAATGAATATTCGGTTCCATTTGCTGAAGCTAAACCTCGGTTTATTGTAAGCGGTGGAGAGTCTGCAGTAATATAACTTTGATAATATTCATCAAGAGTCCCATTATTGTAGGCTTCATGCGTTTGTGTTACATTTTGTGTCTTTGGACGGGATAGATATCCTTTTTTAAATAGAACATCTTGTCGTGGTGTTGTTATACGAGCATATTCATCTGTAAGTTTATTTAATACTATTTTTGTTTTTAAATTCCTTGGAAGAACTTACCTTCATTAAATTGTACTTTCTTTGGTAAGTCTTTGTTTTTATTAAAATCTTGTTTACCAAATCTATCACCACCCATAGAATTGAGAGAGTAACCGTTAAGATGATGTAATTTAGAATATGATTTATAAGAGGCACGTTTGTCAAAGCGATAATAGCTGTGGTGATTATTTTTAGTTTCATTAGTTGATGGTATTGTTGTATTATCTTTATTTTGATAATGATTTGATGCATTTTCACAAGTATCATTACTAACTTTCCACTCTATTTTAGATGGTACGCCTGACTTATTTGAATCAACCATTTTAAGGTTATCGTCCTGTCCAGCTAACGATAATGGATGCCATTTGGTTTTTTTCTTAAGTTTTTTGTTCACCATTTTATTTCCTTTCAACAATCAAACAAAATCTTTTCTTAAAAAAAGTGTTGTTTAGATGCTTGAAAAGGTTGCACGTTACGACAAGCTGTTTTCTGTTTCTTTTTTTTTAAATCAATATAAGATACAGTATTTTATCCTTTCGAACATTCAATTTTCTCATTTCTTCGACTATAAGACTTTAACTGATTTAACTGTAAGAACATGAAAAATAAATAATAATCATATTTGACATTAAAAATACAATAAACTAATTATCGCAATACACAAGATATTTTTTAAATATGTTAATTATAGAAAGTTCTTGATCCTATGATCCGTTGGACTGATAAAAGGTCACATTTTAGTATTGCATATTTAATTCTTAAACTGGGTGATACGCGTTACATAAGTTTGTACAACAAAACAAAAGGAGACAAATATGCACTTATATAAAATATTGACATTCAAACAAATCCATAATCAAACTCAGTAGTAAAGATTTGTTTGAGAATCAAAGTTTAAAAAAAATATAAGTTTCAATCTATGCCCATGTTTCAGTTAACTGCAATTCTCAATTAATTTCATTTCGAAGATTATTTGATTGAATTTAAACCGGTAAATTACCTATTACCATTTTGATTTATAGCATTCTTCTTTATAAATTGATTACAAGTAAAATCTAATAAGAATTTAAGCTACATGAAAAAAATTATTTTCAAATTTTTCTTTACTATTAATACTATTTTTATCTTTTCTTTTTTTACCTCATTTTGTAATATCACACTAATTTTTCATATTTAAAATAATTTTTATAGGAATTTTCAAAGGTTGAACATGCATGTTAGATATGACTACATAATTTATGCCAGTTACATAATACACATAAAAACCTTGTTGTTTCCTTTTCTCTTTTACTATGAAAATTTTCCGTGTTGTTTTATTATATGTTAAAAATCAATTTTCAAATTCATTTCACACAAACAATATTTAATTCTTTGATTTTGCATGTGACCGGCACCTGTGTTTATGATAATCATATTGAAATTACCTGAATAAATGGAAGGTCAATTTTAATGATCACAAATTTTACAGGTTCTTTCTTTAACACAAAGATCTAAAATTTGCGGCGTTTTAATTTGATTACATGAATAACCACGCATTAATTCATTATCCATTGATGTTCTCTAGAATTTTGTTTGCAAAATGTCCAATTTTGTTTTGAAATCATTTTTTATTTAATGGGAATTTAAATCGAAATATTTTGCCAAATGATGACTACAGTTAATTGCGGTTCAATATCAATACATTGATAGCTTTATTTATTTTCAAATAAATGTCAAATTTGACATATGAAAAAATAGATTCGTTCAAGAAAAAAATTTGCCGTTTTCCATCAATTCACTTTTGTTTACCATTTGTACTCTCTTGAGCTCAACATATGTCTACACACTTGTGAGTGGTAATCAAATCTAATGAGTTATGCTATCTGGGAATTGGCGCTGTCAAAAAAGTAAATAAAGTAATGCACGTGGAAATAAAAAACATAATTCAGAGCAAGTTTTTTTTTATCTGAACATTTCAAACATACTTTGAATTAAAATGATTCGAGCCGATGGTAAATTACTCTGTTTTTAATTTTTTAACACGCATTTTCTTGATTATCTCTCATTATAGCTCTTTCAAGGAGGCTAAATAAACATTACGCATCCTTTCCTGAGGGTATAGATTTTGGAATCAAAATTATGAAATCGCCTGAGTATCCTGTTGATACAAAATATGAAAAGGTTTTTCAATACTTCTGTGATAAATTGCCAGAATATTCAAAGACTTTACTAGAAAGCGAAAAGAATAACGAGTCTTGGGACATTGTTAATAAATTTTTAACTGTACCTTTTCCTTTGACTGCGTTAAGTTACAAAATGCAAGAAAGAATATGTGACACAATATGCCAAGAAGCCGTGAAAAGTAAAAATTATCCTAAACCGGAAATATTTGTGAGTTTGGTGAAAGTAATTGAGCACAAGTGTTTAAAAAAGTTTTTTAAAATTAATCTAAGAAAATATGCCCAAATTATAGCAATCGCCATTAATTACTGTACAGAACTCATAACATTAACAAATTTTTTTGATAACGAATGTTTTCATAAAGTTATTGAAGATCTGAGTCATTATGTTCAAGGAGCAAAAATCAACATAGAGTTTCGTCAAATTTTCTATGATACAATTTTAACTCCTTTTACCTTTTTTATCAAAACACAACAAAAATACAACAAAAGTAATACATATGCAAATGAATTGATAAATTTTGTTCAACAATTGTTTTTTAGTGAACAAAATCTTGAACTATACACAAAGCTGTTCAATGGTCAAGAAATAGAAGTTCTTGTTAATGTTTTTCAAACAAAAAACGTACCCAAAGATGTTTTATTAATTGTTATTGAATCATTTTGCAAAACATATAAAAATGCAAGTTCTAGTTTTTTAGAATTTTTGTTTGAAAAAATTTATAATCCTGGTACTGAGATTTTATCAACAGAAGATTGCCTTGATTCAATCATAAAAGTGCTTAAAATATTCAAATCGTATGATATCAAAATACAGAAACAGGATATTGTTGATGAGTTCGATATGATTGAATTTTTACGAGAGAAATTTGAAATCATATGTGCAGAATATTACGAAGAGCATTCAAGTAAGATATTAGAATTGGTTCTAGCAACGATTGCATATAATCCACTCATTATGGAAAGACGATCTTTTTCTGTTTTGGTTAATTGTATGTTTGTACCTAAAGATAACAAGGAACTTGTTCAACTTTATGATCAGTTTGTTCAAACAATAATTCGAATGACCAATGATCTGAGACGAGGAGAATATTTTGTGGTGTACCTAATAAAGGCATTACGTGAAAAATTAGAGACTTATGAAATCTCTAAAACACTTAAAAGAAAAATGATTGATGACGTTAGTAAAAGCGGTAATAAACGCTTTAAAACTGACAATAGCAGTTCAAACGAATATCCAATATCTTTGAATGAATCGGATGAAAGTGCAAATACAGCAGGCACCTTTAATTCAAATTTTAAAGATATCGTGTATGCTTGGCCATATAATGCAACTGCACAGGAGTTTTCTCACTTAATTTCGCTTTTAACTTCAAGACAAATGGTAACAACATGGAGGCTACTATCCGAATTTTTAACAGAAGAAATTTCATCATTGGAACATCTAACAGAAAATAAAATATTTTTAATCGAATTGATCGCATGTATTTTATGTCAGTTTCTTTCAAACAATCAATTGGTTGAACAATTACATTTGTATTGGGACATTATTATTGAGAGATGTAAGAACATGAAAAATCTACTTAATATTTTTGGTAAAGCTATTCTTCAGAAAGAACATAATCGCCGTCTGATTAATGCATTTTTATCAATATCCTTCGAGTTCAGTAATTTTGAAACTCTCATGTGGTATTATAGTCCAGACTCAATTGCTACAGATAAATGGTGTATTGAACAATATCCAGATCTGCCAGAGCTGGACTTTAAAAAATTGTCAAAATCATTATTTGGCTACTTAGATGAAGAGGAATGGAAGTTAATTGAGCAAAGAATCAAAAATTTTGGTAAATTAGAGTGTCTGAATAATCTTGGTTTGATTCATGCTCAAAAAGTTTATGTGGCATTATTGTTTGGAGGACATAAAGCTTTTAAAAAGAATTGGGAAACATTAATGAATTCAGTCATGAACGATGAAAAATTGATTTTAAATTTTGTAAAAAAAGAATTTATTAATATTTGGCTTGTAGCACATTTGAATAGAAAACAAAAAACAAATGTTGCAGAACTGTTATTAAATAATGATCACAATACAATTTTTATGAATAAAGAATTTATGGAGTGTCTTGATATGACCAATATTCTATGTTTAGTGGGCTTTAAAAAATTATGTTCTCAAAAAAATTCTTTGCTTCAGAACATACATTTTGATAAAGTTTTTGATATGGATATTGAGTATGTTGCTGCATTTATTTCTAAAAACGTATCAAAAGATAAAGAATTTCCTGAAGTTAATTATGATTTAAAAGATATTGAACTATTGTCACATCTACCAATAGCTCATACTTCCAAAGAATGTAAAACTGTTCTGTTTGGGCTGCTTTTAGGACTATTGGCAAATCGTTGTACAAATGAAAATCAAATTAAAGTACAAAAAGATTTAATTGCTTGTATATCAGGTAATATGCTTGGATAAAATTAAAAATCTTTAATCTTAATCTCTTTTTTTGTTTAAGTGCTGCTCCATTTCCCAGAAGAATATCCAGACATATTTCAATATTATAAAATTGATGCATTATTAGAAATTTTTGGTCAAATTGAAAATTATGAACAACTGGTGCAAAATATTTTTAATCAGTCAATTTTTAATTTGACTGACTCAACTTATGAGACAATAAAAAAATTTGTAAAGAGATTAAAAACCGATAACTCAAATTTGATTTTGAGCATATGCACGGTTATTTTAAAATGTCTCTCAACGGTAATTTTTTTAAGTGAAATTTCGTTGTATGTTTAATGACATTTTTTTAAAATTTTTACAGGTGCATTACATAAAACAAAAAAAAATTTCTAAAGATGATCTTGAAAAGCTCGAGTATAAGTATTCCGATGCTATATTTGCATTCATTAGCTCTGGAATTGATATTTCTGACAAAACTGAACTCCTGAATAAAGCAGAAATTGAATTCATAAGAAAAACTGGAGAATGTTTTCAAGTTTTGGTAAAATCATATATTGGGAGAAAAAATAAAACTGATGATCAAGTACTCCAATATAATATATTAATCAAGAAATATTTGAAAGAATTAGTATGTAAGTTGAAATAAAGCAAAATTTTTTTTAAATTTTTTTTATTTTATGATTATAGGGTACAAACAACGATGACTTATGTTTGCTTGTGTTAGAAAATAAAGCGAAATTCCAACTGTGTAATGAGACTGTATCATTTCTAGTTCTTCATGTGTGGAATAAATTTCTACAATTTCAGAAATATGATCAAGTTAAGCAAGATCTTTCCGTTCAAAAGAAAAAGAAACAAATAATTTCTTTGATTTTCTCAATGAAAACAAAAAATGAAATAGAATCAACGATGAATGATTTAGCAGATCAAATAAAGGAAAATACTAAACACAATGAGACAATAATCTATGTGTGTAAAATTTTATTTGAGATTGCAGAAAATGGAATCAGTAAAAGTAAAACAAGTGAAGCATTAGAAAAGCATAATATTTTTGGAACCATTTCAAGCAGAATCTTTGCTGATATTATCAACAATTCATTTAAAGATAAAGATTTG
>LN483857.1:58897-74164 GCA_900002565.1 Culicoides sonorensis
CTCCTTGTTTGAATCCTTTTAAGCACACTGTACATATAAAAGGTCTTTGAGGATTGTGTGATTGCTTGTGACGAGTCAAATGATCTTTTCGTTTTAGACCAGCATTGCAAACATCACATATAAATTTTCGTTCAAGGTTGTGTCCAACCATGTGTTGTTCGAGAATTGAGCGTTCTGGATAACATACTTGACAGTCTGGACACTCGTACAAAGTACTACCATCTAATGCAGAAGTCAATCGAATTTCACCGACCCCAAGCTTAAGGCGTGTTTTTTTTTCTTTTGGCAGCTTTTTCTTTTTCTTTTTTTGCTTTTTAACTGTAATTCCACTTGCAACAATACTGACCTGGTCATTTTGAACCTTTTGGTGTTTAACTACATTTGTTTGAGAGGTATTAGAAACTTGATTTATAATTAATTGTGATGGAATTTGAATATTGTTGCTGTTTTCATGAGAATTAGCTGATGATGCTTGAATAGTATTCGATGATTGAGTGATAGTTGTTTGTTGTTGGATTAAATTTGCAATAGAAGTAGTTGATGGTAATAAGCTCGATGTTAAATTATTCAAATTAATTTGAGATGATGTAGTAACTTGTGGATGAGACAAAGTGTGTGAAATATCTATCGTAGTAAGTGGGTTTTGGCTAGTTTCCTTTTTAATATTTTCAGCTGAATATTTTAAAAAATGATGTAACGATAATGGCAATGTATTTGGTAAATGCGATAAATAATCAGCAACTGACGTAGCAGGGCTACTAAGATTTTGCCAATTTGTATTTACATTTTGCAAGACTGTAATTAAGGAAAATATAAGATATGATTTGTCTAATGTTGTTTAAGTATTACCTCTCTTAGTATCGGTTTGTTGAAGTAAAGCTGTTAAGTCTTGAGTAAGATCAGAATGTTGCAAAACATTATCCTTTCCTAGTTGATTTGTAGATAATTGCTGATAGTTTGAGTTTGTCAAAATAATGTTATTTTTGGTTTCACTATTGGATTGTGAATATGATACAGTGCCATATTGAGCAGGCGAAATACTTTGATTTGCATATTGTTTATTTTGATTTATCGAATTTATGGTGTTGTTACTTGATGTATTAGTATATCGATTAGCATTGTTATTTGTATTGGAGGTATCCTGAGTCCCTAATGATGAATTGGGTACAAATTGAGAAATTCCTGGAAAATGTGTGCTAAAAGGTGAGAAATTCATTTGTAAAAAGTCTCTTTCTAGTCTATTTCTCTCAATAATTCCTTTTAAATTTTAATTAATTTTAGAGTACAATAAAAAAAAAACATGGAAACAATATAATACGGGCATGCTCAGTAGCAAAAAAGCATGAAATTTAAATTTGGAATTTCGTTAATTTAGTTCTCGTTATGTTTATCAGGGAGCGTTATAAAGTTTGCTTATATGTCAATCTTAGTATTTGACAGTACGGGCACGTTGCTTGATTAATTTTTTTAATTTTATAATAAAATCCGACTACTAATACTAAAAAATCAGTAAAAATGGCAAGAAAAAAAACCGATGAATATAGTGGAGATGAAGAAGAGCAAGATTTTGAAGATCCAGAAGGATTTGTAGATGATATAACCGACGAAGGTAAGCACCTCTGTAGCTTGTATTTATTTCACTTTAATAAAAAATATGTATGTCGGAAAAAATGACACGAAGGCATTTTCTTTGAAAAAAAATCAACAATTTAATGAAGATGCTATCGTGTTAATTTCATAAATTATTATTTATTATTCTTTTTATATTCTTCATTGATTAATAGAACTTTTGGCTGATATTCTCAAGAAAAAGCCATGTGAAACTGATGGTAAGTCTTTTTACCGTATAACCTCAGTATTATAAATGAAAAAAAATCATATTTAATATTACTAGGAATGGAAAATGTAGTGGTTGTGGATAATATTCCAAAAGTTGGCCCAACACGCCAAGAAAAGCTAAATGGTATAATTCGTAAAATTTTTGGTACTTGTGGTCAAATTGTCAATGTTGAATATCCAAAAGATGAAGAAGGTAATACTAAAGGGTTTGCCTTTTTGGAGTACAAAGACTCACAATGTGCTGAAGAAGCTGTTAAAATGTTGAATAACCATCGCTTGGATAAAGCTCATACATTTAACGTTAATTTATTTACTGACTTTTCAAAATACGAGCATATTCCCGAAGAATGGGAACCACCACAACCTCAGCCGTTCAAAGTGCAAAATGATTTATACAACTTCTTATCGGAAGCCGATGCACACGATCAATTTTGTGTTGTTGCTGAGACCGTGCCGAATAGTGTTCAAGTTCAATTCTGGCAAAATACCCAGCCAGAAATTACAGAACTATTAACTCGAGAAAAATTTACTGAAAATTTCATCAAATGGTCACCTCAAGGTACCTATATTGTTACTTTCCATAAGCAAGGTGTTGTTTTATGGGGAGGAACTAACTTTACAAAAGTGAATAAATTCGCACATCCTCAAACACAAATTGTGGATTTTTCTCCATGTGAACAGTATTTAGTGACATATGGACCATCACCTACTGGACAAAAAATAATAATTTGGGATATTCGTAGTGGTATGGAAAAACGTTCATTCAATTCTGAAAATATTGAAAATATCTCCATGTTTCGTTGGTCAAAAGATGACAAATATGTTGCATGCATGGGAGATGGAGCAATTCAAATATACGAGACTCCAAGTTTTTATTTATTGGATATGAAATCAATCAAGGTGCCGGGTATTAAAAGTTTCAGTTGGTCACCAACAGAAAATGTTATAGCATATTGGGTAGCTGAAGAAACTGATGTTCCAGCTAAAGTAACATTGTTAGAAATTCCTAAGAAACGCGAAATTCGTACGAAAAACTTATTCAATGTTGCTGATTGTAATATACATTGGCAAAAATCTGGAGATTATTTGTGTGTGAAGGTTGATCGATACACCAAATGCAAAAAGGATAAAAAAGATACAGAAAATAAGTACTATGGAATGTTTTACAATTTTGAAATCTTTCATATGCGTGAAAAAGATATTCCAGTAGATTCTGTAGAAATTAAAGAAAACATTCACGCTTTCGCCTGGGAACCAGTTGGATGTAAGTTTGCTATCATTCATGGAGAGGCAAGCAATGCAAATGTTTCTTTTTATGAAACCAAGAAAGGGCAAAAACCAACTTTGGTAAAAAAAATGGAGAAGAAAGTATGTAGTCATTTGTTTTGGTCCCCGAGAGGACAATTTATTGTACTAGCAAATCTTCAAGGAGGCTCTTTTGAATTCGTCGATACAAATGATTTTGTAACAATGAATAGTGGCGACCATTATAGAGCATCTGATGTAGAGTGGGACCCAACTGGAAGATATGTTATGACTGGAGTTTCTTCATTCAAGGTAAATAATGTTATTAATAAAAATGATAAAGTTAACCGTTTTATTTAAACAATTGATTTCTTTAAGGTTAAAGAAGATCACGGTTATTATTTGTGGTCATTCCAAGGTCGTATTTTGAAACGCTGTAATTTGAAGAACTTTATCCAGTTTTCGTGGCGTCCTCGGCCACCAACACTATTGTCAGTAGATCAACAAAAGGAAATCAAAAAGAATTTGAAAAAATATTACCAACAATTTGAAAGTAAAGATCGAATGAGATTAACCAGAGCTTCAAAAGAATTGCTCGAAAAACGTTCTAAACTTCGTGAACAATTCATGGAATATCGCAATAAACGTATTGCTGACTGGGAGGAACAAAAATTGCAACGTTTACAATTGAGAAATAGTAAGATCCTATTTTATTTATTTATTTATGTATTAATTCATTTACCTTTTTTTCTTTCATTATAGATATTGACACTGACAAGCTGGATGCAGATGCTAAGAATGTTGAAGAAGAAATAGTAGAATTTTTGGTTAAAGAAGAAACAACCGTGCTGGAGTAATCATCAAAACATTTATCATAAAAATTAAATCAAGATCATTTTAAGAGCTATAGTATAAAACTATTAAAAATTCAGGACAGCTTATAATAGCGGATCTAGAGAAACTTGTAATAAAATATATTGAAGTGGCTGATTTTCAAGATAAAATGAACTCAAAAAAGTATAAAATATTCAATTACAACAACAATAAACTTAAAATAGACAGTTTTCTCTTTTTCAATTTCGAACAAAAATGTATTTTTAATTTTTCATTATCATTAAACTTTTTTTAGTGAACTACTTATTTCTATATTTAACAACTATAACTCCATTTGTTGATATTTAATTTGTTTAAAATTTATATTAGAACCTGAAGTTATAATTACCATTTTAAACATAAAGTTCTTAAATTAAGACGTGAAAATAAAACATGAAAGCCTAATACAATCAAATTTTCTACACTAATTCGCCTTTCTTTGATCTCTTTTATCCTTGAAATATTAACTTTATCGTCTTGTTTTAATTAAAGCTATGTCTTTTTGTGATATAAAGATAGATAATAGACAGGTATTGTTATAGTTGATTGTGCATTTTCGATAATACTAGGGCATCACAAGTCTCAAATAATTTCGCATTCCTCCTCTATTGTTTTTCTGAACATAAATATACTTAACATATTGCAAGTCTCAAAATGAATTCTAGCTAATTAACTTTGAAGCTAACGAACAATGAAAATTCTTTGTAAAATTAACAAATTATTCAAAGTCGTTTTCAGAACACTCCCAAAATCAACAAATAAACTAATATGGTCGAAAATTTTCTGACTTTACTCGTATTACAAAAAATATATTAAAAAGATACATCCTCTATCCCCCATCTTTTCTTTTTGGCATGAGTGAAATACGAATTTTTTGAGCCTTGTCATGCTTTTATCAACGCTTAATAGGCCTCAGGGTAATTGATTAAAAAAAAATATTTTCCGATGGGACTGTATTAATACTAAAAAAAAATTTACAATGGTTCTTTCTATTGCTCACCAATCCAAATATTGGTATATTTACATTTTTTATAGGTTTTTCATTATTGCTGAAATATAACAATTTAAATAAACAATCATAAAATAAAGCAATGTTTTAAATATAACAATTGATATCCTAATTCATGTAACAAAGCTTTTTTCTGAACATTTTATTAAATTTAATATATTATATAGCTGTGAATTATTGTGACAGTTTTCGCCTTCTTTGTTGTTTCGATGGCACATCACTGGTAGGAAGCATAAACATTGAAACATTTGCAAGTGGTAATGGATCAGCTTTTTCAAGACGTTTTATTGGTTTTGGTGATGAAGGTGACGAAAATTTACTGACAACTTTGCTATCATGCATTGGGCTATTTGGGAGGCTGTTTGGATTTTTTTGAGAAGCCGATAATTCTCTTATCATCATAAGATGATCTAGTTTATCGACGGTTGTGTGAAGTTCTTGCTCCCAATTAGTATCAGTTGGTTGACCATCACCTCCTTCTACTGGTCGAACTGCTAGAGTTTTCACTTTTTGACGTAACTCTTCCAGGTCAAAGTCATCTTGTTCATCAGGATCTTTTTCGCTAACAGTGGAACTTGGTACTGCAGAACTAGACAATGACGGATATCCACATTTTTCTAATTCTACAGAAAAATCCGGTAACTCATGAGGTACCATTGAATTCATTTTATTACTCAAGTTTATAATATTGGATCTTTTCATTTCACTGATATCACAGCCCACTCCTGGTTGCCTAGGACCTGGAGGTGGTGGAGCATGAAAATCGCCCCTTTGTCGATGAATATCCTCACTGATTTGTTCAAGTTTTCGCAATGAATTTGCATATGTAGTCTTACAATGTTGCAGTTGGGCTTGTAATTGTTGTATTCGTCCTTTTTGAGTTTCCAACTGATCTTGACATACTTGTTTCTCTTCAAAATATCTACGAGATTTATTGATTGAGCTTCGATATTTATCTTCCAATTCTTGAACACGTTTTTCTGCTGCATTAAATATAGCTGCTCGGCGTTGATGTTCAACCACACTTTCAGCTTTATTTTTTTCAGCGTCCATTACTTTGAGAGTTGCGTGATTCAGCATCTCCTGCCATGCGTTATCAAATTGCCACTCATGTGAATTACTCATGAAACGCTGTTCAGCCAGCGCAACTGTTTCCTTCGCAGCAGCATGTATTTCTATGCATTTAAATGATAAAATTAGCATTTAGTTTTGTTTGGAATATAAATTAAAAATTTATTAACCTACCGTTTGCACGTTGGTATTTAACAGCAGCAGCTTGACATTCAATTTGTGCTTTCCGTGCTGCTTCAACGGCTTCATGATAAGGCCTTGCTTTTTCAATAGATGATCCTAATTTCTTGACTAATAATTTTAGACGCCGTGTTGATTCATTTAGTAAGATATTAAACGTAGCATTTGCTTCCTAAACGCAAATAAAAATTTTTAATAATTTCTTCAATCGTGTAATTTTCAAAATTTGTGTAACTTTACAGTTTAATTTAAATTAATATTATTGTTTTTGATCTTTTGTTTAATTTTATTTATGTCTTAACACTACTTACTTCTAATTCTATTTCAAGTTTATTGATCTCATCTGTTGATGTGTTCAGGTTTTCAAGTTCAATCTAAAAAATTAAAAAAAAAATATACATCTATTATTACTGCATTAATGAAATTAAATTGTTCATGAGTTAAAAATGAGAAAAATAAAATTATACATTTGAATATTAATATTCATCATATTCATGTCTGAAACACAAATTCAAATAAAACTTATTACATTTCAGATAAAAAACACTTGTACAACATGGTACCAATAATGTAATATAAAATCTTGAGCACCGGTAATTATGACGGTATTACAGGTATTTTAGTTTTTAAAGTTTAATAATGATATGCCTAAAAATTATTTTCTAATCATAAATCAATGAACTAAATGTATAACGTTTTCCTTATGCTTATCGTTTTCGTTACTTAATATTTTATTGATAATTTTGTCTTATCAAAATGGTATCTGAACAATTTTTTCATGTTTATCTTGAATTAAACTTCACGTATCGGTCAAAATTTAACCCAAAATTTAGTATCACTCTAATTTTCATTACATAAAGTCGAAAAAAAGAGTATCGTGTAGTGATGAGCCTAGTTTGGTATTTAATTTTCACTGTTTTAATAGTACCTTATATTCTCCTTAAATTTCATTTTTGTTATTGGTGGAGAAATGGATTTCCATTTTTAAAACCAGAGCTAATTTTTGGAAATATAAAACCTTTTGTCAAAAAAAAGAAGTCGCTAGGCATTGCAATCTGGGATTTGTATAACCAAACCAAAAGACCCTTTATTGGTGTTTATATGTTTTTCAATCCAGCAATTCTAGTTCGAGATGTTAATATAGTAAAACGAATATTAATTTCTGATTTCAACCACTTTTACAATCGTGGATTATATCTAAATAAGGAAAAATCACCATTAGCTGCATCTTTGACAACATTAAAAGGAAAAGATTGGAAAGATTTGCGTACAAAATTGAATCCATTGTTTTCGTCTGGACGACTAAAACAAATTTTTCCAACAATTTCTTTTGAAGCTGATCGGTTGGAAAATCATATTAACAAATTAGTGAAAAACAACATAAATGATACGCCGATTGAAATGAAAGACATTTTAATTAGATATGCTTTAGATGTTATTGGCTCTGTCTTTTATGGAAATGATGTTAATACAATTGATCATCCCGATCAAGAATTCAAACGGATGTTCAAATTAATTAACAGTCCTAACTTTAAAGAAAGATTAAGAATGGCGTTATTATTTATTGCCCCAAAGTAAGATCAATTATGTTTTATCATGTTATAATACTAAATATTTTCTTTTAAAGAATGTTAGATTGGTTAAATATGGATCCGGTAAATGCTGAAGTGACGAGTTTTTTTCTTCAAATGATCAAAAAAACTATTAGATATCGAGAAAATAATAATATATACCGAAATGATTTTTTGCAGTTATTTATTCAATTACGTCAAGAAGAGAAAAGCTTAATGTCCCGCATTACTGTTGAAGAAATAGCTGCAAATTGCATTTTATTTTACAATGCAGGAACTGTTTCAACATCGGGTACAATCGGCTATTTATTATATGAAGCTGCATTGCAACCAGAAATCATGAAAAATCTTCAATCTGAAATTGATGAATATCTTAAAAGACATAATAATATAATCAGTTATGACATGTTGCAAGAAATGGTTTATCTAGATTTGTGTGTCAAAGAAACACTAAGAAAATATCCTGGTTTGCCACATCTCAATAGAGAATGTTCTGAAGACTGGAAAATCCCAAATAGTCATCTTACTATTCGGAAAGGTACACCGATCGTAATATCAGTAATGGGACTACATTATAATCCTAAATATTTTGATGATCCTTTGAAATTTAACCCAGAAAGATTTAGAAAAGGAAATGAAACTTATAATAAAGATGCTTATATGCCCTTTGGAGATGGTCCACGGCAGTGTGTGGGTAAGATTAAACTATTAATTTAAAAAAAATCGTAAAAATTATACTCTTTTTTTCATAGCCGTAAGAATGGGTCTAATTGAAGTTAAAGTTGCTGTAGTAAAACTATTAGCAAAATATAACTTTCAGACATTGAAAACTGAGCCAATACAATTCGATACTTTTGCAATGTCATTGCAACCAAAAGATGGACTTCCTATGAAAGTTTCGTTTAGAAATATAAAACTAAATTGCTAAGTTTTTCGCATTATTTCAAAGAAACAAATTATTTTGGACAAAACAAAGTGAAAGATAATGATCATTGTTTGTTTAATTATAATTAAATATAATTGGTCACCACAAATTATTAAAATAAAAAAATTATTACAACATTTTATTGCACTTTAAAGGAAAGAAAGTTTTTGTTTGTTGTTTTCATTAATCATTTGAATATTTATCATACGTCTAGTATTACATGAAACTTAAATTTTAAACATTGAACTTCAGGTGCAAAATTATAATAGATTTATTTTTTTTTTCAAGTAGATCAAGTTATTTTATTGTTAAAGAAAATATTAATTTTTGTATTGTGTGAGATTCGCACCTGCTGATTAGATTATTTCATTGTTTTTTTCAAGGTATGTCGTGTGTGTTTAAATGTAAAACGCGATACCCTAAGTGGGAGAGGTAACAATGAAAATTATTAGTTAACCGAATCATCATTTTCAAGATGAAAGTCATATTTAAACAATTATAAAATTCAAGAAAAAAATTTCACAAAATAAATTTGCTTAATGAAGTATTTGCTTATCTGTACTCTACTACAATAAATATTGTTGTTATGTCGTTAAACGTCACAAAATTCTGTGTTACGATAAAATAAATTTAGCGTACTTTTTATAATAAAGAAGATATTGTTTCCTTATTAGATTTTTAAACCTTTCTAAACAATTCTAATAGCAAACTCACCTGTATTCTTGGATCTAATTGTTCTTCTGGTACTTGTCCTGACTCTGTTTCCATTATTAAGTATTTTAATTTATTTGTAGCGATCTTATTTCTGAATAATTTACATTAAAGTTAAGCTTTCTTTGAAGAATCCTAACGTTTACATGAAGTTCGAGATAAAGATAAGTCGTAGAAAAATTTTGATTTTAATCAATTTAATCCACATAAATATTTTGCATTTATATATGATCGCTATTCGTATGAAATGTATTTTTTTATTAACTTCCCTTCTACAAATCTCAGCTGTTTCATTGAATATTTTACGATTTATATTAACTTGCTACTTTCATTTAAATATTGAATGCGTGATTTTACAGAATTTCGAGTGTAAATCCCTTTAAAATTATAATATAAATATGAAAATAAACAATAATTTCAATGAATGATAGAATTTACACTCGACACAGTTGAAAACTCGTTAAGACTAAATTGTGGCACTGAGCTTAAGCTAAATATTCGAACTGTCATTTTTTTAGTTTTGGTTTCAAGCAATAATTTAAAATATTTAAATTTAAATTCTGTTAATTTGAATATTTAGATTTTTTTTTTTAGTTATATTAATAACTGACAATATTAACTATGATTGTTTATTAAAATGTATGCGAAGATAGGAATTATTAAAAAAAAAATTATGGCGAAGTAGAAAATCAATATTGTTTTAAAATTTTGTTTCTTCTTTTTTTGTTGCGCTGTGTTCAACTGACTATAGTCATCTGTCAAAGAAAACAAGAAAATCTCACATATTCGTCTTGCAGGAAAGAAAAAAAAAAGATTTTTAAAACATTATTGGAAAAATGATTCTTCGAAATTTTAATAGAGTCTTTTTACTCAAATCATTGAATTTGGAAAATCTGTTACAACAAAGAAGGCAAAAAATTACTTATCGAAGTGGAGCATTTAAACCGATGTCAGTAAAATCAATACTTTTTAACAAATTGAATTTAGTATTTTTTTTTATAATTTATTTTAGGCCCACTTCAGCTCCTTATGGATTAGTTGGCCTCGTATGTACAGTTGTTCCTGGTTTGCTGATCGGCGCTGCAATTAGTAAGAATATGGCTTCATTTTTAGAAGAAAATGAACTTTTTGTACCATCTGATGAAGATGATGATGATTAAGAGTTCAAAATTTTATCAAAAACAACTTAAGAAAACAAACATTACAAATTGAATTTCTTTTAATATTTATTTATTTGTTAATTATTAATTAAAAAAACTCTAGAAACATTAAAAATAATACAATTGGGTTACAAATTTTAAAAGCTAATAATTTAATTTTTTTTTTTCAATTGTGTTAATATCTCATTGTTCAATAAAAATCATAATGTTCTTATTCCAAAATCTTTTTGTGCTCACTCCACCCATGGAAGCATTTAGTAAATCTTTTAGACTCTTTGTTTTTAAAAGTTAAGAATAGTTTTCTGGGACGTTCTGGCTGCTTTATTCTCATATGTTGGATGTAAACCTAGAATAAAAATTATAAAGCTTAATATGTAGAATAAGAATTGTTGAGCAAAATATACTTGAGCTGACTTGTAAGCCAATTTAATTTCAACTTCACTACATTTCGTGCCAAGCCATAAAAATACTTGTTCTCCGTTATCCAATATCATTATATCATCATCAGCCAAATCATCTTGACAAAAGTCGGCACATTTTTCGGCAACTGTAAAATATCCTTTTTCATTCGAACATCTGAAAAGCCTTGTATAGTTCATGAAATCAGCATCTTCATCGTATTGACATCGACCACCAAGAGCAACCCAAAAGAAGTTTTCTGGCTCTTCACCCTCATTTAAAATTTGTAGACTAACCCAGGGATTATTAAAAATTTGTTCTGCTATTTCTTGTATTAATCTTGCTTCTTCTTGAGTTGTTTTTGATCCAATCCAGACATAAATAATTCCAGATTGAGCATCGTCTTCAGTCTCAAATGGAACATGAAGAATATAACAGAAAGCAGAGTTCAAAAAACATGCTTCTGGTTTAATTTGAATAAGTCGTGAACATAAAGCACTACCATTTTGTCGAAGTTGATAAAATTCAACCGCTAACTTTCCATGCGATGTTCGGAGCTTTTCTTTTCTTCTTCCATTTTTTATTATAAATTTCCCTTTAAAATGTGACATAAACTTTAAATTTTCTTGTTGTTGATGAATTCTGATAACTTCTAATTCTTCTCCAAACATTGTTTTGAACTTTTTTTGAAGTGTGAATGTAAATGTTAGCCAACCCATGTTTCCTGCATCTCGTCCTTGCCAAAAATACACAACACATTGTATCTCTTCTTCAGGTAATGGATCATCTGTATTTTCATCACCTTCATCATCTAATGGACAACAATAACGGCACAAAAACACATAGCACTCATTCGTGTAAAATATACCCAATTCATCTTCGGGCAATCGAACAAATTTTTTTCCTTCCAATACAAAAGACTCCATTGCATCTAAGTCATAGTTCCAATCTTCCGTTAATTGTTGTGCTTCAAGTAATGTCATAGCTGGTTGCCGAGGCATAAATAATGCAGCTAAATCAGCTTTCGTTTCTTGCTGTTTCGCCCATTTTGATAAATCAGCTCCAGTTTTTGCTACTGAACTAGCAGTTCGTGTAAAATCAACAGCTATAGCGTCATCCCAATTTAAAAATTTACTTTTAAAAACTTGTGTCTCATTTCCTTCTTGAATTCTAGTAGCCATGGCATATTCAGGACGATTTATCATCGTAAAAAGCTCATGTGAAAGTTTTATTGCAGCTGCCCGAACCAAGCGTGTTGATTTTTTACCAAACCAGATAAATAAATCTAAATAACAATCTAGTATATAAACATTTTTACTATTCAATAAAGTATGAACCAATTTCTTTTGAGGAATTTCAACCTGCGGCAATTCAAGGTAACCCATTCCAAGTTGAATTTGATATAGACGTGGACTTACTGGAATAAAAGGCTCAATTACATGATCATGGACTTTAAAATCAGGCTCTTCATCATTGTCCAAATTTAAACCAATTATTTGCCAAAACGTTTTACTTTCTTCTCCTTGAAATTCAGTAAATATTTCTGCCTTATTCTTCCTCTCATTTTTATTTATTTTTTCTGCCATCAATCGAGCTTTGGACTTTAGAGTATTTTTTGACTTCTTTCCATACCAAATGTACAATTTGAAGCCAGTATCTAAAACAAACACATATCTAGAATCAAGAGATTCTGGTGTAACTTTCACAACTTCTAAATGAATTTGCCGTTCCTGTGCATGTATACGATACATTCTTGTTGGATAAACAATATCGTCCATCGTATAAAATCCAGTTGATGTTCTACCGCCTTCTATGTATGATATTTCTGTAGAGAATAAAGCTAAAAACTCTTCCGATTCATCACCCTGCTCTTCACGAATTGTTCTACATCGAGCTCCTAAATAATTTCTTAAATTGACTGCATGAATGGCGGCACAAGCACGTTTATCTAGTGTGGCTTTGTTACCAATCCAGAAAAAAATTTCCCAAGATAATGTTTCATCGAAACTGGTTTTCAGAATAATATAACAATCACCTTCATAAAATTTACCATGTACGGCTTCTTCGACCTTATTTGGTAGAAAATTTTCTATTTCCCAAATTGAGAGACCTGGAAACTGTCCATCTTCTTCATCAAAAATATCTGAATAGTCTACTGGAGGCTTTTCTAAGGTTTCATCCCATCGTTTCGGTTTTAAACTCTCTTGTTTATCCAACTCTTCAAATAACTGCGATTCCTTATCTTTTGCAATATCCTTCATACCTTTAAGTACTTTGTCAGTATCTTGATTTGCTTCATGTCTTCGACGCAGGCGCAATTTTCTTGCGATCGGATCTTTATTTTTTCCATCTGGCGTTGCAATACTTTGTGGTACAACAGCACCCGCCATTCGCAATTGATGTTGCAATGAAAAATCAATATTATAAAATTCCACACCATCTCCTTTTTGAGCTTCTATTGGTTTCGGTGGCATAATCAAGTCTGGATTATTTCTTAAATCAAGTAAGTCTAATTCAGTTAAATGAATTGAATCTGGTAATGTTATAAGCTTATTCGTGCTTAAATTCAATTTTTTCAATGTTCCACAGCGACACAATCCTTCAGGAATCATTTCTAGTAAATTATTTGATGCTGAAAATACTTCTAATGCAGATAATTTTCCAATACCCGATGGAATCCCATCAAAATTTAATTTATTATCATTTACAAAGAGCCTCCGTAATTTAGATAGTTTACAAATTGTAGCTGGCAAAGCAGTTAATTGATTTCTTGATAAGCTCAAAGACTCCAATTTTTGTAAAAGTTCAATATTAACGGACAACTCTGTGATTTGGTTTTCACTCAGATTCAACCGAGCCAAGTTTGATAAACTGAATAATACTTCTGGTACTCGTTGTAATTGATTTTTTGACAAATCCAGTTCAACTAGATTCGAGAGAGTGTCAAGACTTGTCGGAAAATTTGCGAGTGTTCGTTGTGTATTTCTCATCTGAAGTGTTTCAAGATTTTGCAACGATGGTAGTTGTCGTAATTGAAACAATTCAAGTGGATTATCATTCAAAATTAAGGTTTGTAAATTGCTTAATCGTCTTGTTTGAGGTGGTAGAGTTTCTAATTTGTTATGAGATAAATCCAAAAACAGTAAATCTGTCAAGTTTATGAATAATGACGGAGGAATTATTTCAATTCTGAAAAATAAAAACCTTTAAGATATGTTATATATTAGAGCAAATTGTGAAAACTTACTGATTATAACTCAAATTAAGAACTAATAAGTTTTTCCCCTTTTCTAATCCTTCTGGAACTTCTTTTAGTTTATTGTGCGATAGATCAAGTGTTGTCAAGTCCTCTAAATAAAATAACTCCTTAGGAATACCAGAGCTTTTAATCTTATTCCTTCTTAAGTTTAATGTCCTCAAACTATGTAATTCAGTCAATTCACCATATAATTTTTCAATTTCATTATCTTTTAATGTCAAATGTTCTAATTTTATGAGCTTTCCCAATTCTTCTGGAATCTCATCAATTCGTGTTTTATCAAGTTTGAGGCATTGTAAACCAGACATAAGCCGAAGTGTATTTGGAAATTTGCCATTCTAAAAAAAAAGTTGTATTTCATTTAAAACAATTATAGTATTTAAAATGTATTTATGAGGTTTATTAAAATCATCATCGATACCCGGAAGATAGAATTAAGTTCAAGACAACTTGACAAGGTGTTGGATAAATTGAAAATATAAACAAAAATAAATTATAAATAGTTCACATACTATGTTACTTTGTTGAGGGATATAAAATTGGTTCAATAATCATTTTAAAGTACACATTGTATAGTTCATTTAAATAATTATATAATTTATCTGCTTGATTAACATGAAAAGCTTTATGATTGATAATTACTTACAGAGAAATCATTTTCGTTTAGATCTAATAATCTTATAAATTTGAGCAGCTCCATTTTTTTACTATTCTATATTTGTTAATGTTGACGCACTCAAGTGACTGAAGGATCATTCCTTTTTTAAATCTGTTGACAATTGTCAACATCCATTTAGTCTAAATAAATTTTAACGGTCATTTTATTTGTGAGCCGAAATCAAATGCAGTAAGACGTAAGTAACTTTTTTTTCAATTTAAGGGAATTGTAACGAGATGATTTTTTTAGTATCATATTGAAAACACGTATAAGATAAATATACTGCTTAAATAAAGTCAAATATCTTTAAAGCAAATAAATAAGAACTAAAAAGAATGGATCATCAAGGGCTATATAAATCAAGGTT
>LN483856.1:6364-76711 GCA_900002565.1 Culicoides sonorensis
TGTTCGGTTACATCTCTTGGGACGGGTTTCAAAGTAACATCTTCCAAACTTTCTCTTTCGATTGTTGATTTTTGTATTTTAGATGGTTTTAACTCAACTTCTTCGAGTTTTTCTCGTTCAATTAGTTTTTGTTGTCGAATTGTTGGCTTCAATCGAGAAGGCATATCAATCCATGGTACGGCTCCTTCTTGAGGTTTCTTTTCGATATCCTCAACAATTGGTTTTGCTTTTTTAGGTCCGCGTTTCCATGGAACTGGTTGTTCTTCGGATGGCTTAGCATGTTCCTCGGTTGTTTCTTGCTGTTTATGTGAAAAAGTAAAATAACATGATTAAATAATAAATTAATTAAATATATATGTAAATATTAGTCGATTCATTAGAAAGTTAGTCACTGTGTTCTTTTTTTAAGTTTCAAATTTATAATTTTAATGTGTTAGTAACTTTATGTGTTTAATACCTTATCAAGTGGAGTCAAAGTCTCTTCATCCAAAAGCGTGATTGATTCAATTGGTGTTATGAGTGCTTTCGTTTCTTGAATTGACAGTCGTTTCTTAGTGCTTACTCTTCGCTTGACAGTTTTTCTCGTTGCATTATTCTCCTCATCAATGTGAACTTCAGAAACTTCTTCAATTTCAGGTCGAACAGAGATTTCTTGAACTACACTTGCTCGTCTCACAAATTCTTGCAACAACTTGGGTTGATATTCTTGCACCTCTTCAGATGGAATACTGATTCTGCGAGGTGTTGCTTTATCAAATATTTCTTCGAATGGTTTGAAAGGCTCAGTAGATTCTTCTAAAATGTCTTCGATTTGACTAACCGTAACAACAGTTTCTGGAGTAAGATCATTTTCTTGCTTTGTAATAATTTCAGTTTCTTCATGTTTCTTGGCACCCTTGTGTTTTTTAATAACTCGTTTCTTGATGATTGTTCTCTCTTGTGGGCCTTCGTAAGTGAGTGGACCTTCAAAAACTTGAACATGTTCAGGTAATTCTTCAATTAGTTCGTGAGCTTTGTGTTTACGATCACTAAATGGTTTGAAATCATCTGTTTCTTCTAAGGGTAAATCGATTTCAGTGACATTTACTGTTGTAATTGGAGTTTTACCCTCAATTTGTTTCGTGACAATTTCAGTGATTGATTGTTTACGTCCTGTTTTCTTTTTAATAACTCGTTTTTTCACAAGTTGTTTCTTTGGTCCTTCTTTTGTTTGAACTTGAACCATTTTGAATGTTTCGGGAAGTTCTTCTACTTCTAAAATATTTGCAGTGTCTCGATTTTCTTCAAATGGTTTGAGCATTTCCAAGTTTTCGTCTAAAGGTAATTCAGTTACAGAAACAAAGTGAGTGGGAAGTTCATCATTAACTTGTTTACTGACAATTTCTGTGATTTCTTGCTTTTCAGGCTTCTTCTTTCGAATAACACGCTTCTTAATAACTTGTTTTGTGACAGTTCCTTCAAATGTCTTAGTCTCAATTATCTGAACTTTTTCAGGTAGTTCTTCGACAATGACATTAGCTTGTTCAAGTTCTGATATTTCTTGGTCCAAAGGTGCCAAGGCATCATCAATTAATTTATCAATGGATTCTAGTACCGGTGATTTTTCTTCTACAACTGTTGGTTTCGGACCACGACGCCAAGCTACAGGAGTTTCTTCTTTGGGAGCCTCTTCAATTACTTCTTCTTGTGTCTAATTAATGCAAGGAGTGTTTTGTGATTGTAAATGTAGAATGAAAAAGGCCAATTGAAATTAAAGTTTTTCAAATTATTGTGTAATAATGTGAGGGACAAACACAACATGCAAAATATGGTTTAAAGAAATGAAAAAACTTACCGTGTCAACATCTAGTAAAGTACTGTCTTCCTCATGACTTACAGTTTCCTTATCTTGTTGTGGTTTCTTAACTTTGACTATTTTCTTTACTTTAGGTTTTTCTTTATCTTCTTCATGTTCTTTGACTTCTTCTATCGTTGAAACTTCAGCAATCTGACTTTCTTCAGATACAGTTTTAGGAATAGGTTTCAAAGATACATCTTCAATTGTTTCTTTTTCAATTACAGACTTTTGAATTTTCGAAGCTTTTAACTGAACTTCTTCTAATTTTTCTCGCTCAATTAATTTTGTTTGTCTTACAGTTGGCTTCAGCTTCGTTGGCATGTCTATCCATGGTACAGCACCTTCTTCAGGTTTCTTTTCCTGTATTTCATCTTCAGTTTTTGGCTTTTGTTTAGGACCACGTTTCCAAGGTGTAGGCTGCTCTTCTGTTGATGGTCTAGTGGATTCTTCAACCGTCTCTTGCTGAAATTGAATTAAAAATCAATCAATTCTAGTGACGATTTTTAAATTCATAATAAAATGTTTGTAAGTGTGTAAGTGGAAAATTATGTGAATAGTAAAATTTTGATATATATTTAATAGTTAGTGATTGAGCTTTGCATTGCAATTTTTATAAAATAGTTTTTTAAAGCATTTATATACAGCACTTTCCAAGATGTTTTCGAGCTTTTACTGCGAAAAGAGATCATCCAAAAATTTGGCAGAGTCAAATACTGATATTAAATTTTTATTTATACCTTATCTTGAGGTTGCTGTTCATTTAACGTATCTTTAATTGGTTTCGAGTCACCTTCATCAATGGTTCCTTTCTCGATCTTTTTAACTATTTTAGAAGCTGGTTTCAATTGAACTTTCTCTTCAGTCCAAGGCTTAGGTTCTTCTGGAAGTTGTTTGCTTCCACGTCTCTTTACAGGTTTTTCATCTGTTCCTTGTTCAGTGATACTCGGTTTAGGTTGATCGTCAGATGTTGAAGCTTCAGCTTTTTGCTGTGAAACTTCTGTTGTTTCGGGTTTAGTCGGTTTCAAATCGACTTTTTCAATGGATTCTTTTTCGATCTTTTTAACAGTTTTAGTAGCTGGTTTCAATTGAACTTTCTCTTCAGTCCAAGGCTTGGGTTCTTCAGGTAATTGTTTACTTCCTCGTCTCTTTAGAGGTTTTTCATCTGTTCCTTGTTCAGTGATACTCGGTTTTTGTTGATCGTCAGATGGTGAAACTTCAGCTTTTTGCTGTGAAACTTCTGTTGTTTCGGGTTTAGTCGGTTTCAAATCGACTTTTTCAATGGATTCTTTTTCGATCTTTTTAACAGTTTTAGTAGCTGGTTTCAATTGAACTTTCTCTTCAGTCCAAGGCTTAGGTTCTTCTGGTAATTGTTTACTTCCACGTCTCTTTACAGGCTTTTCATCTGTTCCTTGTTCAGTGATACTCGGTTTTTGTTGATCGTCAGATGGTGAAACTTCAGCTTTTTGCTGTGAAACTTCTGTTGTTTCGGGTTTAGTCGGTTTCAAATCGACTTTTTCAATTGATTCTTTTTCGATCTTTTTAACAGTTTTAGTAGCTGGTTTCAATTGAACTTTCTCTTCAGTCCAAGGCTTGGGTTCTTCAGGTAATTGTTTACTTCCTCGTCTCTTTAGAGGTTTTTCATCTGTTCCTTGTTCAGTGATACTCGGTTTTTGTTGATCGTCAGATGGTGAAACTTCAGCTTTTTGCTGTGAAACTTCAGTTGTTTCTGGCTTAGTCGGTTTCAAATCGACTTTTTCAATTGATTCTTTTTCGATCTTTTTAACAGTTTTAGTAGCTGGTTTCAATTGAACTTTCTCTTCAGTCCAAGGCTTGGGTTCTTCTGGAAGTTGTTTGCTTCCACGTCTTTTTACAGGTTTTTCATCTGTTTTTTGCTCAGTGATACTCGGTTTTTGTTGATCGTCAGATGGTGAAACTTCAGTTGTTTCGGGTTTGGTCGGTTTCAAGTCGACTTTTTCGATCTTTTTAACAGCTTTAGTAGCTGGTTTCAATTTAACTTTCTCTTCAGTCCAAGGCTTGGGTTCTTCTGGAAGTTGTTTGCTTCCACGTCTCTTTACAGGCTTTTCATCGGTTCCTTGTTCAGTGATACTCGGTTTTTGTTGATCGTCAGATGGTGAAATTTCAGCTTTTTGCTGTGAAACTTCTGTTGTTTCGGGTTTAGTCGGTTTCAAATCGACTTTTTCAATGGATTCTTTTTCGATCTTTTTAACTACTTTAGTAGCTGGTTTCAATTGAACTTTCTCTTCAGTCCAAGGCTTGGGTTCTTCTGGTAATTGTTTGCTTCCACGTCTCTTTACAGGTTTTTCATCTGTTCCTTGCTCAGTGATACTCGATTTTTGTTGATCGTCAGATGGTGAAACTTGAGCTTTTTGCTGTGAAGCTTCTGTTGTTTCGGGTTTGGTCGGTTTCAAATCGACTTTTTCAATTGATTCTTTTTCGATCTTTTTAACAGTTTTAGTAGCTGGTTTCAATTGAACTTTCTCTTCAGTCCAAGGTTTGGGTTCTTCTGGAAGTTGTTTGCTTCCACGTCTCTTTACAGGTTTTTCATCTGTTCCTTGTTCAGTGATACTCGGTTTAGGTTGATCGTCAGATGCTGAAACTTCAGCCCTCTGCTGTGAAATTTCAGTTGTTTCGGGTTTGGTCGGTTTCAAATCAACTTTTTCAATTGATTCTTTTTCGATCTTTTTAACTATTTTAGTAGCTGGTTTCAATTGAACTTTCTCTTCAGTCCAAGGCTTGGGTTCTTCCGGTAGTTGTTTGCTTCCACGTCTTTTTACTGGATGTTCATCCGTTCCTTGTTCAGAACCACTGGGCTCTTCTTTACTTTCAACTCCTTTATCAGTTTCGACAGTGACCGGACTCTTTTGTCTCGGAGGCTTAGTGGGTGGTTTTAATTTAATCTTTTCTTGAGTCCATGGAACAGGTTCATCTCTACCGACAGAAGATTGTTTGCTACCTCGTCGTTTTATTGGTTTTTGATCTTGCTTTTCTTCAACCTTCTAAATTTTAAATATTTTAAAATTACATTGTGTTTTTGTGTGAAAATGATTATTGTTGTTAAGAATTTTAAAGTGTATTTGATAGCTAAAAACAATAATATACTGTACCTGATCAACTTCTAGTAAACTGCTATCCTCGACATGACTTGTTGTTTCTTGTTCAGGCTTTTTCGGTTTCGGCCCTCGTTTCCATGGAACTGGTGTCTCTTCGGGCTTTTGCTCGACTGTCTCTTCTTCTTGTTGACTGACATCTAGTAAAGTTGTATCTTCTGTGTGTGATTTTTTATCCAATGACGTATCACGAGGACCTTTGGGACCACGTTTCCATGGTACAGGAACTTCTTTAACCTTTGATTCTTCAATTACTTGCTCATTTTGATTCACATCCAAAAGTGTTGTGTCTTCTGTGTGTGTCCTCTTATCAAGAGACGTATCTCGAGATTTGGGGCCTCTCTTCCACGGAACTGCTTGTTCTTTTTGTTTCCTTAAGGTTTCTTCTTCTATTCGTTCATCCAACTTTAATAATGTTGTTTCATCTGTATCAACTCTTGTGTCTGTAAATCGCTTAGTAGTACTTTCAATGTCTTTTTGTGTCAATTCCTCAATTTTCTTTGTAATGTCCAATATTGATACATCTTCTGTATGTTGTGTGCTTTCTTCAACACTTATTTCACTTACTTCTTCTACATTCTTATCAATGGAAACTCTTCTCAGTTGTACAGTCTCTAATTGTTCTCTAGGAATTTCTCGCTTTACTGTTGTACTTGGTTTCAATTCTACCGATTCCAATTTTTCCTTTACAATTTCTTTCGGTTTAACGGGAGCACGCTTTAGTTTAACACTTTCCTCTGTCCACGGTTTCACTTCAGTACGAGTTGCTGATAATGATCTATCTCGTCTCGTTTTCACAATTTCTTGAGATCGATCACGAGATCCACCACGTCTCCATGGAATACCCTTTTGTCTGGGCCGACGCCATGGCAATGATTCATCACCATTTGGCACAAATTCTGTATCAATTTCACTTTCTTCAGTGTATTCAGAGCTGTCAAAGCCATTTGTGCCATCTTCTTGACCTGGTTGAGATGATGTGGGTCCAGATGGCTTTTGACCATTAATTGGCTGATCTGGAGAAACTTGTTGACCATCGGTAAGTACAAGACGACGCGATGACTTTCGACGTTCTAGCGAAAAATTAGAATTAAAACATTAACGAAAATCATTTCAACGCAAATGTAACCAAGTTTTATTTTGTCTCTGAAATAATAATAAAAATCATGCATTTTGAAAAAAAAGTACAGCAAATTCGAAAAAAACTCATGCAAATTATTCTTGTTACATTAACATGTCATTAGAAAATGTTGACAGATGTGGATCAAAATTCACAATAAAACGTGAAAAAATGCGTTGGTGTCAGAATTAAAACAATAATTATTTTTTGTACCTCTTACGTAATCAACTAACTCATATAAAATGTATGCGCTCACAACCACATTGAACGATGTGGAAAGTGAAAACATTTTTTTTTATTTTTTTTTGTGTTTCCTTACAATAATTTTCAAAATAAAGGTGTTAATCTTATTTTTTATAATACTTTTATATTAGGTCACATCTCAAAAAACTTTGTGTCCGAAAACGCCGCTGGAGCCTTTCTGAGACGTTCTAGACCCATAGTTTCTTCTGAAACTTTATCTTATTTTTGTTGGCCGAGGTGCTCCCGTAAAAAAAAATTAGGGTGTCCATATAAAAAAATAGGGTTGCCATACAACTTTTAGTGAAAATTCAAAAAATTTCCACGAATTTTCCGGAAAATTGGGAAAAAAATATATTTCCAAAATCCCCTCAACCTAAGCTACAACTTTGCCAAAGACACCAAAGACCTAACACGAACATCAAAAAATTTTTTTTTTTATATTTTTTTTATTTATTTTATCATCATTTTAATATTAATATTTATTTTTTTTTATCTTCTTTAATTTAAACAATAAAATTATTTGTCTTTATGTCCCGTTGCTTGCAGATCACAGTATTTACGTGCGAAAATAAACAAAAGTGTAAATTCACTAAATTCAAGTCGATAGACATTAGAAAATTTTCAATGTTATTTGTTTTCTAGAAAAAATTATAAAATTAAATAATAATAGTTTGAGTATTTTTTTTATATTATTTTTTGCATATGTGACATAGATTTATTTAACAAAAATAAAATTAAAAATATAAAAATAAAAATTTGTTACGTCGATGATTTTCTTCTTCATTTCATAGTCATTTTTTTACCATGTTTTGTGAACTTGAAATTCATGCAGAAAAAAAAACAAAAACTGAGATAAAAATAAAAAATGTAGATAAATCTTAACCTGCGTTACATTCAAAATTATATAATTTTCGTGATATCTCAGGGATAGAACATAAATTAATGGTTTAATTTCTTATTTTTGACTGGGTTTTTATATGATTTTTTTTCTAAGGCTGTTGCAAATTTTAGAGTGTTTCTTTTTCATCATATTCAGATCAAAATTGATAATGAAATTTAATTTGACATTTTCATTGAAAACTTTATCCCTTTCATTCCCACAAGTCCTTAGAGGAATTAACGATTTTAACGCATTCTTTCTCAGTGTCCCACCGTTAATTATTAAAAAGAAAGATGAAATCGAATTTGAAAACAAACATTTAGAGTTTGCTATCGCTAATTCATTACTCTATTTTATAGCAATTTTAATAGTGAAATTTCTGTACGTACTTCTATAGGAGTTATACGTATTTTCATAAGCTTGGCGGTCAAAATTTACTTGAAAATATAAAATTTAATCAATTCATCGGAAGAAAAGGGTTAAGCTTGACTTTATCACTGCTGAGCATCTGAATGATCACTCTTCCCATTTTTACATTATTTGTAATAGCCTAAGACTTTTTTTAAAATTAAATTTAAAAAAAAATTCATAAACAAATGAGATAAAAATAGAATTAGAAGTGAAAATTACACAAAAAAATGCTACGTGAGTAATAAAAACAAATTCATTCGATTTGCGCATGCTCACAATCATTAACAGTCAGTTTTTTGTTAGAAAGATCATAATTTTTTGTGTATATTTTAATTTTTTCCCCTCTTCAATGATGGTATGAGGCAATACAATAATAATTAGTTAGAGATTTAACAAAATGAGTGTGAGGCAATATGTTGAAAATAGATAATTATGAGACAGTAATGACGAGTCAAAAACTTAATAGAGGCGTAATGAGGTTTATTTAGAAAAATTGAGTAATTTGGGAAAATTCGAGCATATTTCGACTTTTTCGAAAATTTCACCTCTTGGAAAAATTGAGCCATATAGAAATTTTTCAGCATATAGTATATTTTGACTACTTCGAAAATTTCACCTTTTGGAAAAATTTGTATTTTCCAAAATTCGACCTCGATGAAAAATGTTTGTCGATTTTCGAAATTTGTTAAGTTTAGGAAAACTCTGCAATTTTGGTTGATTCGACCATTTTGAAAAAATCGACCAATTTCCGTTCGAATTTTTTTTCGAATCAACAAAAAATATTCTGAAAGACTTCGACCCTACAGAGGGCGCTGAGAGAGCTTTTTGTGAATTTTAGATTGGTTTTTAGACTTTCCTGAAAAATTTTCCAAGGGAAAGATTGTTGATGAGTAAACAGATCGATAGAGAATAAGAAAATCAGTGTCTTCCATTTGAATTTTACGATTGGACCCTCCAGAGGGCGCTGAGAGCTGATTTTGTGATTTACACGAAGAAAAAAGTTGAAAAACAGCAAAAAAAATAGAAAGTCAGGATGAAAGTCGTTGATGACACTGCGAGGGTGACGGGAAGCGTCCTGGGGGTCCGAAAAATCACTCTTCGAGGCTGACAAGGTGGTTGATGAGGTCGTTGATAACTTCAGTCTAGTAAAAAACGTTTTTTTTTCGAAAAATAATACGATTTAAAAATTTCCGTCAATGAGTGAAAAGTCAGCCATTGTGTAAATTTCGCCATTTCGGATTTGTTGGGCCAGTAATTTCTTCACAATCTGCGGTTTTTTCACCATTTTGAAAAAGTCGTCCATTTTAGAGTAGTTTGATTGACAAAAATGAACAGACAGCATGAGACCATCAAATTTTCGCATTTAATTTTCAAAAACGATAACAAATGTTTAAAAAAAAATTAATTAATTAAAATGTTGAAGTGTTTAAAACATAAAAATGACATTTTATGATGTTAATTTAAAGAAAATTCTACAAAATCCTAAGAATCACACAATCTAAAAATAAAATTTCAAGCAAAAAAAAAATAACAAAACAATATTCATAATATTCAAACGTGTAATGCTGTTGAATCATGATGTTGTGAAAAATGAAATGAGTGTGTTAGCCATTATGTGTTATCTTTATTTAAAATTTATGTGAATCATTTTCACAAAAATATAAATATTCAAAAATCTAGAATGAGCGCGTGATGTGGCATCATGCAAAGAGGGGAATCAAAATTTTTTTAAGAGAAAATTTAAAATTGAGACATTTCAGGGGAAAATAAATTTCAAAAATGATCTCATTGAGAGGATAAAAGAGAAAATTTCCCCCCACTCCTGCAAATAATGAATCATCATTAACAGTCATTGAAATGTTGAGCAATAATCATTAATGTGCACGCCCCAAAAATTTCAATGACGATTCTATTTTAATATTTTAGTCTTTTACCTGTGCTCGTTTCGTCCAGGCGGATCAAATACCGAATTTGGCGTCCAAATTTATAGTTTTATGTGTATTAAAATAGAGACAATACAAAAAGATTTTAACAATCAAATCAAAGGTGAAAATATCGATTACATTGAAAGGATTTTGAATTTTGAAAGTGATGAAATTTCGTTTAAAGTGATATGAAAAATAAAAGTGAAAATGAATTTGATAATTAATAATCATAATTTATTATTATTTTTTTTTAAATTAAATATTATTTTTTTTTTAATAATAAAAAAAAAATTATAAATCATATTTTAATATAAAATACAGCATTTATATGAATAAATATTTAACACAATACAAATTAATAATTAAATTAAAGGATGAATGAATGAATTTGCAGTCATTTTAAATTAGTTTGGTGGATGAAGGATGAGGACGAACACAATGATCGGCGGAAATTCAAAAGCATGGTAAGCATTTAAATTAATTAAAAATCAAAAAAAAAAAACAACAAAACATTAAAAAAGCAAATTCATGCATCCATTTAACAATTAAAATTATAAAAAATATTAAAATTAAAATAAAAATAACATTAAGGATTAACAATAAGAATAATAATAATAAAAATAATTACAATAAAAAATATAACAATATAACATTAAAATTTGACTTTCAAATGACTTAAAATAGGATTTCACTCTCTCTCTTTCCCTAAATTTAATTGAAAATGATAAAAATTATACAAATTATTAATTAATTTCATTTTTATGTTTCGTTTTAGGGGGGACGCCTGGTTACTTGTACCATAAAATTTTGAAAAGGACTTGGCCTTATCAAAAATTGTATGAAATCAAGTCTCCGTGAGCGAGGATCACACTGAAAATAAGGGAATTAGGTTCATGGATGAAACATTTTCGATTGAGCTCCCATTTTTGTTTAAAGGAGAGTGCTTTGATTTTTTTTTTATTTAATTTTTATTTAAATTTCCATTAGGTCAAGCTCCCAGGTAAAGTATTTTCTCAATTTAATTTTAATTTTCACAATAAAATGAATAAAATGATTAAATAAAAAGACATTGAATTTAAAAAATATTTCATTGACTTTTATTTTTTTCGTATTCTTTCAATTTCATTGGTACAAAGATTTCCTTTAATTTTTTCATTGAATTGCAATTTGGTGAGTATTCTCTTTAATTTGACGTGTCCTTGACTTAATTGCATCTTAAAATGCATTAAAATGAGTGAGTCAGGGACACGCCAATTCATTTAATATGACATCATCCCAGCCAAATGTGTCACTCAAGTCCAGGTGTGAATGATCCAAAAATATGATATTATGTCATAATATTCATGTCATTTCATTTCATTTTCAGGTGAGTGATAAAATTCATAACATTATCCAAGTAAATTACGCCTACACGCCTCATTTTTTTCTTCTCAATTTCAATTTGTATGTGCGTGGGTGGATGGAGTGTGAAAAGTCTTAATAATAAAATCTGTTTCATGTTAAATTTAATGGTTTTTTTTTCATCATAACATTTCAACGTGAAATTCCTTAGTCATAGCAATAAATAATCATAAAGGTGAGAAATTTCAAACAGTGTCGAGTGCAAAAAATTAAATTTTTCACATGTTAAAGTTCATACTCAAAACATGTGGCACCCTATTCTAAGAATATGAGAATATGAAAATGAAAAAAAATTATTCAGATCATAAAATTTGAAATGATTCCAAATTTAGACTGACGTAATTTTATATTCAATTTTTTAGTGTGTTTACATAAAAAATTATATTATTGTTATGCTTGGATTGTAAGATAAATAAAATTTAAATGAAAAGTTACTCAACAATATTTTTTGCTGTAAGACAGTAAATTACTAGAACATTTTCACTCGGTTTCTTTGAACTTTTTTCTAAAATAAAATAAACTTTAAATTTTAATTTTTTTTTTATCTTTTAAATTGAATCAGTGGTGTTAACTCATTTTTTTTGGAAAAACGGGCAATTCAGCGGCTAGGCCCCTTAAAAAAAATTTAACTTCATTTGAGATCATATAATTGAGATTTCAATTCAGATAATTAATTTGAAATAAAAAATAGTTAACTCAGGATCGAATTTAGAATTTTACTTTTGGAGGCCCCTCTTTTCACTAAGAAGTAAGGGGGAGAGCAAATATTTGTATAAAAGTCAAATTTCATCAATTCAATTTTTTTTTCATACAAATATAACATTGATAGGAGGCATTGCGTCCTCCCCACTTCTGAACCCCCCTTGTAAATTCATCAATGCCTTTACGAATCATTTTCAATTTATGTAATGGTACAAATATGCACCAGACACCGTCAAAGGGTTAAAAAAGATGTTTCATTACATTTAATGTTTATTTTATGTGTTATTTATTTTTTTTTGCTCTAAATTATGAAAAATCACAAGCATTAAAATTGTAATTTAACGGTAACAGATGTGAAATTCAAAGACTTTTCGCTATATTGACATGAAGTAATTTCAACGCTAATCGTGTCTTGTAATGGAAATTAAAACTCCGCTTGAAATGAACGTAAAAATTTAACTAAATGGAAGCAATCAACAAATTTATTGGATATATAAATATTTTTTTTCATATAAAATTTAAATAAATACATTTAAATGAATTGTAATAAATAAATTTTAAGCATACATTTAAATTGCATTCAAATTACTATTCATTACTATTCTAAAAAAATATTAAAAGATTATTGTATAAAAATATAAAAAAAAATAAAAGTATATCAAAAAATATTTGCAATTAAATTTAAATTGCAAGTCAAAAAATTTAAAAAACCAGGGACGGACTACAATTTTTTTCTTATTGGGGGTCCGGAGCAGTAAATAATCGTTTAAATGCCAAATATTTATCATTGTGAAATTTGTACGGGTGTGAATTATGCTTACCATCCTTCCCAATCAAAGGATGGTGAGCATAAATTGTACTTGTACTAATTTTAAACACATATTAGGAGGATTGAGACCCCACCTAAGTCCGTGCCTGTTCAAAATAGTTCTGATTCTGAAGAAGTTCAAAAAATGTGAATTACTTCCAGATTTTCTTTACAAAAAAACTTTCAAAAACCCATAAAAATATTTTTTTTCTCGCGTACGTAAGTAACGTAAGTAAACGAGTATCAAAAAATGTAAGTCCAAAAAAGTAAGTCAAAATCAATTTTTTTGTTATTAGCGAATAATATAAATGTATATTTTTTTTTTAATTTTATCATCGTTTTTTTTCATATAAAAGATATAATTATTTTCCTTTCATTAAATATTTTTTAAATAGTTTTTAAATAAATATTATAAACAACAATTAATAATAATAATAAAAAAAATAATTAAAACGAAACAAACATTGATATGTATTTTATTTTTTAAAAAATGATAAAAAATTAATTTCAATGTGATTCGAACAAAAAAATTAAAGTTCAATTTAATTCAATTTTAGTTGTTTCGGGGATGAATCAAATATATATATTTTTTTTAAATGAACTTCAATTAATTTGGAAATCAGATTAAAATTAACATGACATTTAAAATTAATTTAATTCATACTTTGAGAGAGACATTAAAATACAGAGAGAGTGTGAGAGAGAGAGAGATTCCTTTCATTTTTTTCTTACCAAGTTCATTTTAAATGTTAATTAAATTTAATTGTAAAACTCATTAATTAACTTTTTTTTCATTGAATTGAGAGACAAAACAAAAATTTGGTAATCATTTTTTTTTTGAGTAATTAAATCCTTAAATTTCTAATTCTTACTTTTGACAAGCAAATTGGCCGAGGACTCGACTTGTCCAGCTGATGTTGTGACACGGCAAGTAAATTTACCGGAATCCTCTTCGTAGGTTGTGGCAATCAAGAGTACGGCGTTATTTCCTTCCAAGATCATCTGAAGAAGAAAAAAATTGATTTAATTTTGAATTTAAAAAATATTTAAAAAAAACCGTTATTTTAAATTTTTTTTTTTTTTTTAAATAACGGTTATTTTAAATTTTCCATTTAAATTACCGACCACCCTAGTTGACATTGAAATTAATTTCACATGAGCATAAATTGAAATTGCAAATAAAAAAAAAGATCATTATTCATTTTTCTTTCATTTAAATCCATCTGTTGCTGCTCGTTAAATTTATATTTAATTTTTTTTTGTATTTGTTATGAAATTAAATGAGGAAAATCCAATTAAAATCGTTTACTGGCTCGTAAATAATTCTTTGTGCCAAAAAGTATTAAAAAAAAAGTTGAATAAATTTAAAAGTCAATTAATTTACATTGAAAAGAGACCAGACAGATTAATTTTATTTTATTTTAATAATTAGGAGCAACAGACAGAGAAAATGCATTAATTTTAATTTTTTTTATGAAGTACTTTGAATTTAATATGAAAATTATAAATGGATTCATTTTTTAATGAAAAATTATTGCCATTTAAATTTTTTTTTTTTAATTTGAATTGTTTCGAATCAGAAAAAATAGCAGCATGAGGTGAAAAATTTGTCAAAATGTAACAAGTTTGTTAAAAATTTTGACAATTAAATATTTTTTAAAATTTTTTGAAGACAATGTCATTCACCCATAATTGATTTTTAACTTATTTTCATTTCAAATCATGTTATTTAGATAGAAATGTGTCTTATTTACTTAAAGCATTATGACCTGTCAATCAATTTCAGTCAACAATTGTGTAGAAAAATAATATTTTGCAATGAAAATTATATAATTTGGCATGATTTCAAGATTTTCACATCATTTTACTGTTAAATGGGGTAAAAATGAAAAAATTTTCATTAACTTACTTGGAAATCTGGTGATTCTGGTATCAACAATCCATTTCGGTACCATTGAACTGTGACCTTTTGTTTTGACGTGATCATTGTTTTGAATTGAGCTGGACTTCCCTCCTCAACTGTGACATCCTTTAATGGTGTTAATTTTGGCAATGCATCTGATGTTTCTGGCGCTACAACCTTCAAATTGGCCATTGTCGTTACAGATCCAGCGGGGTTTGTGAGTACGCACTTGTATGGACCCTCATCCTCTGGGAAAGCTTCGGATATTTTCAATGTGTAATATTCACGATCTTTCAACATTTGGAAGTACTTTGAGGGTTTAATGACTTTATCTCCTTTGTACCATTGTGGTGTGGGAGCTGGTTTTCCACTGACGCGTGTTTTGAAGAAAGTCGGTTGGCCTTCTGATACCTTTTGATCACGAATTGGCTCAATGATTTTTGGGGCAGTTTCCTTGCCAGGTGTTGTTGGTTTTTCTTGTTTTGGTGATGTTGGTGCCTCGACATTGCAAGTGGCTTCACAACGAGCTTCACCCAAACTGTTGACAGCAACACACTCATATTTGCCGGCATCTTCTTGATACGCTTCAATTATTAAGAGTGTGTATGTATCTTGTTCCTCCAAAATCTTGTATTTGATGTTTGGTGTTACTTTTTTGCCATTCTTCAACCAATAAACATCCAATGGTTTTGTTCCCGTGATTCTTGCATCAAATCGAGCTAATTGACCTGCATTTACGGTCGTATCTTGACATGTGCTGACAAAGCTTGGTGGAATTTTGCCTCCTTGTGCTCCGGGACGACGTTGTTCAACAACAAGGTTTGCACTGCATTTAGCAGTTCCACCGCGATTCTCTGCAACAACAGCAAATACGGCTGAATCTTCCAAGAACACTTGACGAATTTGAAGAATACTCTTTGTGCTAAATGTATGAATTTGGAAATCCTTTGAATTGTGGATTTCGAAATTCTCGCGGAACCACTTGACCTTTGGAAGTGGATCTCCATCAAATTCAACTTCAAATTTGGCTGGTTCATTTTCAAATGCACGACAAGGTTGGATTTTCTTTGTGAAAACTGGTGGTTTTGATGGCTTGACTGGACCATCAACGACACGCTCTTGAGTCGTTCCCTTGTGTTCAACTTCGGTTGTTTCTGTTGCAGTTATTTTACGTGTAATTTCCTTGTCACCCTTCACCTCCTTTTGAACTTGTTTGGATTTTTGAACGTGCACTTCACGACCATGGACACCAGTTTCAGATTCTGGTTTTGGTCGGCGAATCACTTTTGTTGTAGTTGATTCGTCAACTTCTTCTTCGGTTTTTTCTCTGTTTAAATGTAAAAATTAAATTTAAATGTACATTTTAAAGGAAATTTATCAAAAAATACTCACAATGACTCCATATATTTAGCCGCCATGTCCTTTGCTTGAGTTGCTTTCAAGATTTTCTCGCCTGGAATTGCGTACTGATGACGTTGATCACGATTTCTCTGCTCCTTGACAATTTGTTCACTTTCAATTTCAGCTAACTTGTTGTAATATTCAGAACTCTTCTTCTCCTTGACAATTTGTTGCCATTCCGTTTCAGTTCCCTTGAAGTTCTTTGGTTTTAAGTGATCTGATGGAATTTCAATTCCTTTTTCCTTCAAATACTTTTCACGTTCTTCGAACGTTTTTTCAAGCTCAGTTTCGACACGGTCCTTTTGGTATGAAACTAGATCGTAATCGTACCATGCTATAAAAAGTTAAATTTCACACAGTTAGAACATGAATTTAATTTTTTTTAATTGAAATTAAATTACATTACAAAAAAAAAAAATTAAATTATAAAAGTCAAAAAAAACGGTTACGCAAAAATGAATTTTAATTTTTATTTTTTTTACAATATTTACATTGAGGATGTTAAATTGACAAGAACAACAAGTAAAATATTCAAGTTTTTTGTTGAAAATTAAATAAAGGGTTCGTTGTTTAATTTAATTCAATCTTTTGTTAAAATAAAAAGGGACAAAAATCACAAAATGAAGAGAAAAAAAATAAAATTTATTAAAAAACAAAAAAATTCGGTAAAAATCGAGGAATAAATTATTTTTTACCTTTGGATTTAATTAAAAATAAATTCAATTTCAACATGTAACACATAAAAATACCTTACTCAATTTCTATTTAAAGCATTTTATCTAGCTATTAGGCGTTTTTTTACTAAAATGACTCAACCCAGTCCATATCAGCATTTACTTGAACGCAATCCCATCCCATTTTGAGGCTCCGGATTCGACTATCTGCTTGCTTTTGATTACTGGTCACATTTTTTTTAAATATTATTTGGATTTTTTGGAGTTTTTATTTTAGGAAATTTGAAGGATGAAGGATTTTCGGGTGATTTTTGGATGAGGTATTTTTTTCTTGGATTGTTGTTGTTGGAATGTTCTCAGATTTAAAATTGGAGTGACGATTCGTGATTTGACTGTTTTTGACTTAACATGGACTTGTAAAATTGACGTATGCATGTAAATGAATCTGGGTTGTTTCATACTATTTTTTGTGTTAATATATATATTTTTTTCTCCTTTTTATGCAAAAAAGGAATATTTGCGTGTGTTAAAGTAAGCGTTTCATGTGTTATTTTTGTGTAAATTTTATATTTTTTAATTTAACTAATTAAGTTAAAAATATTTCTGACAGTACAGTCAGAGAATATGAATAAGGAAATTTCATTTTTATTGTACTTACGTCGTGGAGAATTCTTGAGCACACCGCGATAATCATCGCTTCGAGGCACAACTTTAAGTTCACAACGAGCCATTGCTTCTCCGACTGAGTTTCTTGCGATAACTTCAATCTTTCCTGTGTCATATTGACGTGTTTTTGGAATATCAAAGTGATACATGCCATCGTAGGTGAGTTTGAAGCGTTGACCCTTTGAATTAATTTTAAAATTAAAAAAATAATTTCAAATAAATTTAAGTGTACTCACATTGACAACAGTATGACCGTTGATAAGCCACATTACACGAGGACGTGGATGACCAGTGACGCGACAACAGAAGCGAGCCCATTCTCCTTCTTCAACCTGAATTGAATCTGGATGGCTGACAAATGTTGGTGCGGCCTTTGGTTTCGACTCCTCGAGTGGGGCCTCTGGAACTCTGTGAAATTAAAAGGAAATAAGATTTTTAAAATTTTTATGCAAGAATATGAAACTTACTGTGACCACTGAGCTTCCATCTCACGAATCTTCCTCATACTTTGCATTCCCTTAGGCAATTGAGAATCATAAATGATGCCAGGTTTTCCTTGTGTCTTAATGACAGCCCGTGTTTCATCCATGCCATACAAATTGGTGGCACGACAGAGATATTCTCCACTATCTTCTGGATAGACCCAGCCAAAGTTCATTGCAACATATCCAAAGTCATAAATTGGTGTAAAACGATTTTTGTATGGCAATGGACGTCCATTGAAGAACCACTCAACTTTCATGTTTGGATCTCCAACTGGAGCAAGTTGACACTCAAATTTAGTTGCTTGCATCTCATGCAATTTTGTTTGATCTTGAATTTGAACAACGAAACGAGGTGGTTGTTTGCGATCAGGATCGAACAAATCATCTTCTGTCAAGAATATTTCTGAAGTATATTTCTTGATTGTTGCTTCCATTTGCATTAAAGTGTCCGATTTTTGCATTCCCTTTGGAATTTGATTTTGCAAAACGATACTTGGCAATTTTTTGCATGTAACATGAGCTTTTGTGATATCTTCTCCATGATCATTGATGGCTTTGCAAATATATTCACCTGAATCTTCGGCATAAACGTACAACAAGTCAAATGAAACGAATCCCAAATCGTAAACTGTTCTGAATCTATGACCTGATGGCAATAAGCGTCCATTTCTGTACCATTCAACTCTGAGTTTGGGATCTTCTTTGGGTTCAACTCTACACTCGAAGCGTAATGTTCCGTTTTCTTCAACGGTTTGTGATTGAATTTGACTGACAAATCGTGGTGGTCCAAAGGTTGCATCTTCTTTTGGAGCAGTTGAAACTGGACCTCTTTCCAATTCCTTCAACTTTTCACCAGTCATACCTTCAGGAAGTTGTGAGTCTGTTACAATTCCTACTTTACTCTTACATGTAACTTTAGCCATTGTTGAAGCAGAGCCCCATTTATTTGTGGCACGACATTCATAGACACCAGAATCACGAGCATATGCGTAATCCATGTCCAAAGCAATGAAACCAAAGTCATTGAGCATATGAACACGAGAACCAGTTGCAAATGGACGACCATTATGGAACCATTCAATTTTAAGAGTTGGATCACCAACTGGCTCAACTCTGCAATCAAAGTGAACTGGGCCACCTTCCTGGATATCAAGGTTATCCTTGAGTTCAACTGTAAATCTTGGTGGATTTGGTGTTTCTTCATCAGTTGCAATTTCTTCACGTTTATGCAAAGTTTCTTCCAATTTTTGAATAGCTTCAGTTCCAGTACGGAAACTAGATGGCAATTGTGGTTCCATGATAATACCTTGACGACCTTTAACGGCTAATTTACAATTAACTGTCGCTTCACCATGTCGGTTTGTGGCTTTGCAAGTATACAATCCACTGTCACGTTGATAACATCCGGCAAGTTCGAGAATTACAAATCCAAAGTCGTTAATTGTCTTGATACGTGAACCAGACCACAAAGCTTTACCATTGTGATACCACTCAACACGCATTGATGGATCATTAATTGGTGTGAGTTTACACTCAAAGTGAGCAAGTGTATTTTCATTGATTGTCAAATCAGCTGGAGTTGTAATGAATTCTGGAGGTTTACCCGTGTCATCATCAAGTGGCATCTGACTTGGACCTGTGCCAAGACCTTCCAATTCAGCAATTTTATCAATTGTTCCTTCCATGCCTTTTGGAAGTTGTGATTCGAGAATGATGCTGCGCTTTCCTTGGACTTTCATGCTAGCTTGAGTGACAGCTTCACCATATTGATTTGTGGCACGGCATGAATACTCTCCACTATCCTCGGGATAAACTGGTGAAATTTCTAAAATCACAAAACCAAAGTCGCAGAATGTACGGAAACGAGAACCAGCTTTAAGTGGTTTGCCTCCATGGAACCATTCAACCTTCAAATTTGGATCATCAGTTGGAGTGAGACGACCCTCAAAGTGTGCGTTTTCTCCTTCTCGCAAGCTATCGATATTTGAAAGTGGTACAGTAAATACCGGTGCTTTGCCTGTTTTTTCCGTTGAAAACTCATCACGATGACGTACAAGAGAGTCTTCCAATGTTTGGATTTTCTCCAAACCACCTTCCATGCCCTAGTAAAAAAAAATCAATTTAATATAGAAGAAAATATGAATAAACATAAATTGATACTAACCCGCGGCAGCTGCGAGTCCAAGATAAGATTCGCTTTTGATACACACTTCAAGTTAGCTTTGGTTGAATCACTTCCATATTTGTTTGTTGCTCTGCATTCAAATTCACCAGAATTCTCTTCGTAACAATACAAAATGTCCAAAATGACAATTCCAAAGTCATGGAAAGTACGATAACGATGACCATGAGGTAATTTCTTTCCATTAAAGTACCATTCAACAACTAGATCAGGATCTGTGACGGGTGTCAATCTAGCTTCAAAGTGAGCTGATTGTCCTTCAACCAATTTTGTAACATCTTGAATATGAGTGGTAAATTTGGGTGGTTCTCCAACTGTAACTTGGTCAGATGTTTGTTGATTTTGTCCTTGTGATTCAAGTTCACGGATGCGAGCCAATGAATCGGGTTGAAGTGAATCCAAATAGACTCCACTCTTTCCGAAACATTGAATACTAGCACGAGTGAAATCTTCTCCATACTTATTGTAAGCATGGCAAACATATTCACCACTATCGTGAGATTGCACATAAGCAATATCCAGTAAAACAAAACCAAAGTCTGAAACAGGCTTGATTCTGGTTGAGTGACGAATTGGAACACCATTGTGTAACCATTCAACTTTAAGGTCTGGATCATTGACAGGAATTAAAGTACATTCAAAGTGAGCCGATTGACCATCCTTCAATCCAACCAAATTGGTGATTTGTGTTGTGAATCGTGGTTTTTGACCAGCTGATTTATCAACACATTCAAGTTGACAACTGATTTCGGCACGACCCCATTTGTTTGTAGCACGGCATGTGTAAGTACCGGTATCTTCAATCTTAGTTCCCAATACTTCAAGTACACACATACCAAAGGCATAAACTGTACGTACACGATGTGAAGCTTCGACAGGTTTGCCATTATAGAACCATTCAACAGTCATTGTTTGGTCTCCAGTTGGAACGAGAGATGCTTCAAAGTGAGCAATTTCACCTTCACTCATGTTATACAATGAAGTAAATTCTGAAGTGAATCGTGGAGCTTGTCCTTCATCTGAATCTTCTGGACGACCATCTGGACGGTTGAGAGCATCTTCCAAATCTTGAATCTTTTCCAAACCTTCAGCTCCTTTAGGATGTTGGGTCTTCCAAATCAAATTCTCCTTGCTTGTACAATAGACGACTGTGCTAGTGAAAGCTTCTCCAGCATCATTGTATGCCTTGCATGTATAAATTCCTTGATCTCTTTCATAAACATCTGTAAGATCAAGTGTGACAAATCCAAAATCGTTTGTCATCTTAAATCTTGAACCATGTTCTAATTGCTTTCCAGCAAAATACCATTCAATTTTAAGATTTGGATCATCTTTAGGAATAACTTGTCCTTCCAAATGTAAGGGTTCTGCTTCATTCAAATGGAATTCACTTGTAAATGGAACGATCCATTCAGGAGCTGGATATTTAGATTCTGGTTTTTCACCCTTTCGTTTTGCTTTGTCAGCAAGTTGACGTTCAGCTTCTTCAACAGCTTCCAATCCAGCTTTACCTTGAGGATGTTGAGTATCAAAGTACATTGTTTTATCACCAAGACATTTAAGTGTTCCTGAAGTAGACGCGCTTCCTTTGTTATTTGTTGCTTTACATGTGTACACACCACTATCTTCAGCATATGCACCTGCAATATCGAGAGCACAATAACCAAAATCATAAGTTGACTTAAATCTGGCACCAGCTCCCAATGGTTTTCCATTGAAGAACCATTCAATTTGCATTGTTGGATCTTTTGATGGCTCAACATTGCATTCGAAGTGAACATTTTCATTTTCTTTGCACTCAACATTGTTCAAATGTGTTATGAATACAGGTTCTTCGAACACAATTTCAGCAGATTCGGGACGGCCACCACGAGGAGCTTCCAAATCTTCAATACGTTTCAAGGCATCAGGATGCATTGTGTCACTGATCAAAGATGGTGTTGATCCAATCTTCAATGTACATGTACTGACAGCTTCTCCTAACAAGTTTGTTGCTTTACAGGTATAAATTGCAGAGTCATCAGCACGAAGACTGTTAACAGATAATGTGACAAGACCAAAATCGAATGTTGACTTAATTCGAGTTCCTGTTGTTAATGGAATTCCATTATGGAACCATTCGATACGAAGATTTGGATCAGCACGTGGCTCAACTTGAGCTTCCAAGTAAACGTGTTGTCCTTCAACCAAATTATCATATGAAACTAAATGTGTTGTGAAGACAGGTGCTTGTTGTGGTTTTGTATCAACAAACATTTCTGGTACTTTGTTCATTGCAGCTTCTTTGAGTTGAATCTTTTCCCATGCATCAGGAAGAAGTGGTTCGTTAGCAATGTTTGATTTACTCTTAACTTTCATTGCAGTTGAACTCACAGCTTCTCCAGCTTTGTTGATAGCTTTGCACATGTACATTCCAGAATCTTCAGGAATTGTAGAATTGATATCTAATGTTACGAAACCAAAATCGTGTGTTGTGCGCAATCGTGATCCCATTTTGAGAGGTTGACCATTGTGATACCATTCAAAGTGTAGCGTTGGATCTCCAACTGGTACAACACGAGCTTCAAATCTAGCATGTTGTCCTTCCCATAATTCAGCTGGGCCAGTAAGTAATTGTGTGAATATTGGTTTTTCGAAAGCTTTTTCTGGTTCATCTTCACGTGGAGCATAAGAGTGTTCCAAGGCAGCAATCTTCTTCAAAGCATCTTGATGTTGAGTTTCAAGTTGAATACTAGCCTTTGTCTTAACACGCATACTTGCGGTTGTGACAGCCTCTCCAAGTGGATTTGTAGCACGACACATGTAAACACCTTCATCTTCTTCTCTTACATGTTGAATATCCATTGAAACGAAACCAAAGTCATGAGTTTTGGAAATACGAGAACTGTCTTCCAATATTTGATCATTTCGATACCATTGAACCTTCAAGTTTGGATCTCCAACTGGAATTAAACGAGCCTCAAAGTGAGCTGTCTGAGCTTCTCCAATTGAATCAATATTTTGTAAAGGTTGAGTAAAGACAGGACGTTGCAATGTAACTGCATCAGCAATTTCTGGTCTTTGGAAGGGTTTGTGTGATTCTAGCTCACGAATCTTATCAAGACCATCTGGATGTTGAGGTTCAGTAATGATACTGCCCTTAGCATGAACAACCATATTAATGGCAGATTTACATTGACCCAATGCATTAATAGCTTTAACACTGTATTCACCGGCATCTTCTGGGATACATTTTTGAATATCTAATGCAACATAACCAAAGTCAAATGTGACATGGAAACGACTGGCACTTTGTAATGGTTTGCCATTATGATAGAATTCAATTCGAAGATTTGGATCATGAATTGGTTCAACTTGGGCTTCAAAGTGAGCAGTTTCACCTTCCATTATATCAGTTGTTCCTCTCAATTCTGTAATAAATCTTGGTGGCATCAATTCTGGTTCGTCAACTTCAGCTCTGTGAGGTCTGGCTTGTCCTTCCAATTTTTGAATCTTTTCCAAACCATCTGGATGTTGTGTATCTAAAATAATGCTTCGACGGTTCACACAACGAATGCTGCAAGTATTTACAGCTTCTCCTAATTTGTTAACTGCCTTACACATATATGTGCCAGTATCTTCTCCATAGACATACAAAATATCCAAAGCAACGTATCCAAAATCGTGTGTTGTTCTGAAACGATGTCCAGATGGCAAGAGACGTCCATTGAAGTACCATTCAATTTTCAAATTAGGGTCGTTAATTGGCTCAACACGACATTCCAAATGAGCATGTTCACCTTCTACCAAGTTTTCTAAATTAGATAGTGGTGTGAGGAAGACCGGCTTTTGACCTGCTGGTTCAACTTCAGGAGTCTTTGGACGTTCATATGATTCGAGTTCACGAATCTTCTTCAAACGGTCTTCATCTAAAGTTTCCAAGTAAAGCTTTTTGTTTGCTGCAATAAAAAAATAAATATTGATAAAGAAGTATTTTAATATTAATTAAATATAAGATCAAACCTGTGACGTTTACAGCGCAAGTCGTAACAGCTTCACCAACTGCATTCTTGGCTTTGCACATATAAGTGCCTGTATCTTCTGAATGGGAGTAAAGGATGTCGAGAGCGACAAAACCAAAATCATATGTCGTCTTGAAACGATGTCCTTGTTGAATTGGTCTATTTTTCAGATAAGAAAATGGTTAATTTATATTTTTCAATCAGTTAAATTTTAATACTTACTTTCCATTACAATACCATTCAACTTTCATGGTTGGATCATTGACTGGAGTTAATGTTGCTTCTAAATGAACTGGTTTACCTTCTTGAACATTTGCATTACGCAAAGGTCGTCCAAATTGTGGTTTTTCTGCAACAAAAACTTCTTCTTCAGCACGTCTTTGATAACGAGAACCATCTTCAAGGTAGTGAATCTTTTCTAATGCTCCTTCATGTTGAGTTTCATAGCTAATCGATGATTGAGCTTGAACATTCAAATTGACTGAAGATTGAGCTTGACCTAAGCGATTTGTTGCACGACATGTAATTTCTCCACTATCAGCTGCATAAACAGTCAAAATATCAAGTGCAGCAAATCCGAAATCAGCAGTTGATCGGAAACGATGTCCAGTTGTGATTGGCTGACCATTGTGGAACCATTCAATTTTCATTGTTGGATCTGGATATGGCTCAATACGACACTCATAATGAGCACTTTGACCTTCGAAGAGGTTTGAAGGACCAATCAATTTAGTTGTGAACTTGGGAGGTTGTGTAACCTCAATTTCTTCTTCCTCACGACGTTGATACCGTGAATGGTCTTCAAGTTGATGAATTTTCTCCAATGCACTTTCATTTAAGGTCTCCAAATCAAGTGCTGCTTTTGATTTAACAATCAATTGGGCTGAAGTTACAGCTTGACCAAGTTCATTCACAGCTCTGCAAGTGTAAGTACCAGAATCTTCAGGATTGACATATTTCATGTTCAATGCAACATAACCAAAATCGTGCATTGTTGTTAAGCGATTAGATGCTTCCAATGGAACTCCATTACGTAACCATGTAACTTTGAGTTTTGGATCTCCAACTGGAATTAAACGGGCTTCAAAGTGAACTGGTTGATTTTCTTGAACCTTAATATCCTTGACTGGCAATGTAAACATTGGTGCTTGTTTAATTTCTGTTTCTTCAATCATGCTGTGTCTTTGGTAACGGGATGAATCCTCCAAATGACGAATACTTTGCAAAGCACCTTCATGTTGTGCTTCCAAGTATAACGATTTACGACTATGAACAATAGCTGTGGCTGAAGTTACTGCTTCACCCAACATGTTTACGGCACGACAAGTGTAGGCACCAGAATCCTCCTCAAGACATCCCATAATGTCCAAAGCAACAAATCCGAAGTTGTTTGTTTCGGTAAATCTTGATCCAGATTTTACTGGGACGTTGTTGTGATACCATTCTACACGAAGAGTTGGATCAGAGACTGGGATTAAACGACATTCAAAGTGAGCACGTTGTCCTTCCTTAATTTCAATATTTTTCAAGGATGTTGTGAAGATTGGTTGTTGTTTGGTTGTTTCATCCACTTCCTCACGACGTTGATACCGTGATCGATCTTCAAGATATTGGATTTGTTCCAATCCTTGCTCATTTTGTGTGCTTGAAACAATTTGTTGTGTACTGCGACAGACCAAATTGCATTGAACTTCATCAAATCCAACCAAGTTTGTTGCACGACATGTGTAAACGCCAGAATCTTCAGCAATTAAATCAATGATGTCAAGTGCAACATATCCAAAGTCATGAATTGGACGGAAACGATGTCCAATTGTGATTGGACGACCATCTTTGTACCATTCAACTTTGAGATTTGGATCTGTGACAGGTTCTAACTTGCATTCATAATGAGCATGTTGACCTTCACGGGACTTTTCAATATTCTTTGGTTTTGTCAAGAATCTTGGACGAATATTAATTTGTTCGTCAACATCTTCGGTACGTTGATACCGAGAAGCATCTTCCAAATATTGAATCTTTTCCAATCCAGCGGGATATTGAGATTCCATGATCAAATCTTTCTTGGCGATAATTCGAACAGCACAACTAGTTACTGCTTCTCCAAGTTGATTTCTTGCTTGGCATGTGTAGACACCACTATCAGTTGAATAAACACCGAGCAAATCAAGAGCAACATAATCAAATTCATACGCAGGACGGAAACGATGTCCAGTTTTGACTGGGAAACCATTGACAAACCACTCAACAATCATGGTTGGATCACCAACAGGTTGCAAACGACATTCCAAATGAACATTTGTGCCTTCAACTGTCTCAATGTTGTGTAAAGGACGAGTAAATTGAGGTGGTTGCATGACCTAAATTAAATATAGTTGTAATGTAATTTCAATCTCAGAAAATAATTAAAAATATGTTACCTGAACATCATCAAATGCTCCACTACGTCTGTGTGACGTTTCAAGAGCATTAATTTGTTCCATGTCAACTTGAGAATCGGTAACAATATCTGAAGCTCCAATAACTCGAACACATGCTGAAGTATGAGCTGATCCCAATTGATTGGTTGCTCTGACAGTGTATTCACCTGAATCTGTGCTCTGTGAATGAATGATATCCAATGCAACGTATCCGAAATCGTGATAAGTGCGGAAACGTGAACCAACTGTAATGGCTTTTCCATTTTGGAACCATTCAACACGCATTGTTGGATCTCCAACAGGTTCTAAGCGACATTCCAAATGAATATTTCTACCTTCGCCTACAGGTTGTGGATCTGACAAGGGAACTGTGAAAATTGGTTTTGATTTACACAATTCTTCAATATCATATTGAGGCTCAACATGTTGACGTTCCTCTAAATGACGAGTTTTTTCAAAAGTTCCTTTGTGCATGCTGCGTGTATCAATGCTTGAACGTGTCTCTACAACCATTTCAGTTGAGAGTTGTGCTTCACCAGCAGCATTACGAGCAACAACGGTATAATTACCGGTATCATCACCACGAACACCAATAATATCGAGAGCAACGTATCCAAAATCGTAATAAGTTTGAACACGAGTTGCTTGTTGAATTGGTTTTCCATTGAAATACCATTCAATTGACATGGTCAAATCAGATTGTGGTTCAACTCTTGCTTCAAAGTGAGCACGTTGACCTTCAATAATCTTAGTTGTAGCCTTAAGTGGACCCAAGAAACGTGGTTTTTCAGTTACAACAACTTCTTCTTCTTGTTTCCTTGTATAACGAGATGCATCTTCAAAGTGTTGAATTTGTTCGTATCCCTGTGGATTTGATGAATCATAGCTGACATCTTGTCTTGTGAGAACTGTCATATTAGCATTAGTGACAGCTTCACCACATGCATTATAAGCGCGACAAGTGTAAATTCCAGAATCAAGTACAGTCACTTGTTTAATAGTAAGTGCAACATATCCAAAGTTGAAGAAACTTGTGATACGTGAACTTGCTTCAACTGGAACTCCATCACGTAACCACTCAACTTTGAGAGTTGGATCACCAACAGGCTCCAAGCGTGCTTCAAAGTGAGCAAATCCGCCTTCACGAACATTCAATTGATCTTTGATTGGACTCTTGAAAACTGGTGGCATGATACATTCGGGTGTTTCTTCCACGAATTTTTGTGTTTGGTATTTTTGATAAGCTTCAAGTTGTTGTGTTTGTTCAATGTAGCGTTGTTGTTCGGGTATTCCCAAATCTGCTGTTACAGTACTACGAGAAATTACACGCATTGATGCGGTGCTAATTGCTTCTCCAATACGATTTACAGCACGAACTGTATAAGTTCCAGAATCTTCAGCACGCAAGTGCATGATATTCAATGAGACATAACCAAAGTTAAAGATTGCCGTGATACGAGAACTTGCTGTAATAGCACGTCCATCTTTATACCACTCAACTCTCATTGTTGGATCACTAACTGGTGTCAATTGTGCTTCAAAGTGAGCATTGCGACCTTCTTCTAGTTCTCCCAAATTTTGTAATGGACGAATAAAAATAGGTTTTTGATTAATTTGCTCTTCAATGCTCTCGGATCTTTGATATTTTGAATAGTCCTCCAATTGTTGGATGTATTCCAAACTAGTTGGATTGACTGGTTGGGATTCAATTGCAGCACGTTGTTGAACACGAAGTACGGCACGAGATTCAGCAGTACCTGTTGCAGATGTTACATGACAAATATATTCACCGCCATCTTCTAGGATAATGCTGATCATATCGAGGGCAATAAATCCAAATCTGAATGTACTTGTTGCACGTGAACCTTGAAATAAAAGTAAAAAAGTTATAGAATTGATTTAACTTTGAAATTAAAATTATTTTCTTACTGGCTTCAACGAGACGTCCATTCAAATACCAGTCAACGCGCATAGTTGGATCACCAACTGGCTCAATTCTGGCTTCAAAGTGAACTTTGCCACCTTCAATTTGAGTAACATCTCTCAATGGTACAATGAATTGAGGTGGTGGATACACTTTGTCTCCTTCTTGTGGTGCTTTGTGTGGCTTGGCACGTTCAACATGACGCAAGTAGATGATTTCTGGTTCAGGTTCTGGTCTGTTAAATTGAATTGAGAAAATTTAATTAAAATATTCTAAGTAAAATTAACAGAAAAAATTGAAACTTACTCTGGTTCAATGACTTTGCTCGGTTTCGGGAAATTCATACGTCTTTGTTCGTATTGTTGTGTTTTTGGTGTTTCAACGAATAATCTGGCCCGAGTTGCTGTTGATCCAGCTACATTTTGAGCAGTACATTGATACCAAGCTGCATCTGAAGCCTTAGCACATGAAATATCTAAAGTAGTTTCTCCTCCATTTACAATGAGACGCACATTATCACTTGGTACAATGTTAACTCCATCCTTTTGCCATGTAATGCGTGGAATTGGAGTTCCTACGGCTCTAGCATGCAATGTAACTGGTTCTCCTTCCTTGACATTTACAGTTGTGAATCTTTCTACAAATTTGGGAGCAACAACTTGTTCCTTTTCAAGCACATTCAATTTAGCTTGACAGTTAATTTCACCAGACTTATTTTTGGCAACACATGTGACAATACCTGAATCGAAAGGACCAACATTTGTAATCATGAGTGAATGTGATCCAGATTCATTGACCAGGATTTTGTGTGTAATATCATCACGAACGGGATTTCCATTGATGTACCAATGCACTTCGGGATATGGACGTCCAGTGACACGACAATCAAATCGAGTCATTTTTCCTTCAGTCACATCTCGATCTTGGAAAGCTCTGACAAATTGTGGAGCTAAAGCCTTGGAAGCATCATCTGGACTGTAAACTTCTTCAGGACGTTGAATAACTGGAGTTTCTTGTGCTGGTTCAATTGCAAGGACAGCTGTTGAAACTTGACATCCTTGTGGATTTTCAGCTAAAAGTGTGTAGTATCCAGAATCCTTTTGTTCAGCCCGTTTAATTCTAAGTGTTGCCTGATTGTTTGTGTAAACTGTTTCATATTTTTCGGCTTGTGAAATAATTCTTTGACCATTCTTGAACCAAGTAAGTCTGGGCTTTGGATTGGCCTGAACTTTGGTTGTAAAAACAGCATCAGAACCTTCAACTAACTTAGAATTGCGTGGTTTTTGACTAATTTGTGGTGGTGATGGTGGACCTAAACTCCTTTCAACCACAGTTGAAATTTGTGCATCTACCTCACCCGAATATCGGCGTGTAATTGATTCTCTGAATGAGACTTCGCGCAACAATCGATACTCAAATGTGTCTACTTTGAAGTCCTCCTCATATGTTGTAGTACTGTGTCCATTTTGATATGTTTGTTGAACACTCGTTTGTTGTTGTTGACGTTGTTGAACCGGAGGCATTTGCAAGCCCTCTGGTTGAATAAACACAGAACAAATTGCTTCACCAACACGATTTACAGCCTTACAAGTATATTCACCCTCATCACCAGGACCAATTTTACGAATTAGCAATGACACATCACCAGTTGATGGATTATATGTCATTTGATATTTCTGGGATGCGAAAAGTGGTGCACCTTTTCGTGTCCAAGAAACCTCAGGTCGTGGTGTTCCCTTGAGACGACCTTCAAACAAGGCGTCTCCACCTTGAGCAAATCTTGCATTTTTGAAAATTTGCTCAAATATTGGAGGGGTCATTGTTTGGCCAGCTGGGGCAGCAGGCTGTTGAATTTGTTGACGATATTGTTGAGTCTGAGAAACTTGCTGTTGTTGCTGAATTTGACGTTGATATCCTTGATTTATTGGAGCAGGAATTATCGTTGTCTCCTGAATAACGCCACCAGACTCAACTAAATTAAAAGAAAAAAAATCAATTTATTTCAATATTCTTCAAAAAAATAAACATAAATTAATAAAATCCATTCATTTCATTTTACAAACATAACATTCATTGACCCACATTAAATAATAAAATTTATAAATAGAACACAATTATTTTCATTCAACAGTTTGTTTGTTTACTTATCAAATTATTAGTTTTAATAGAATCGTGTTGTCTATCAAATTTACTTTCCCATTAATTTTATTTTTTTTTCTTGGCATGATACCAAAACTATGCAACACATAAAACAAACCGGAGGAATTTCAAAAATTTCACAACAAAAACATAAATAAATAAACTAAATTTTTTAATGTAAATGTGTGTGTGGGACCAGACACTATTTTATGATTTACATATTTATTTTTAACTTTGATCATAACATATGATTTTCATCATAAAATGTTGTGCCACTCAAGGAAATTTGTAAATATCAACAAATTGAATCGGAAAATGAGTGATAAGAACTCACTCTCATTTCGATTGAGGTGATTTTCTTCGACTATGATCATGATGTCAGATTCTCATATAAGATTGAAAGCTTTTTTTTCATAGTCAGTATGTCAGTATGAATGAATTTCCCCTCATTTTCAATTGAATTTCACTTTTGCTCTCATGGTAACTCAGGAAAATGGTAAAATTCGTGTAAAATTTAAATGTGTGTTAGTTAATTTCTCTTAAATTGAGTTACTTGAAAGTGGTCGGAGCTTTTATTCTCTTGTTTGTTTTTCGGATTGGGTCGTAAAAGCTCGTTGATATTGTTCTAAAAATAACTCATTTGCATTCAAGCTCTGGTGAAGGGAAGATCATGTGATGATTAATTTTTTGTTTTTTTTTCTGCAAAAAAAATATATGTGTTTGATATTTTTTCAAGAATTTTTGTAAGATTGAAATTGCACGTTTAAACATTTAAACATTCATAAAATCGTAAGAACAAAATTTATGAGCTTTTAATTAAATATCGATATTTTTAAGAAGATTTAAGTAAAACATTTTTTTTTTCATTTTTTGGTGAAATGCAAATCAGTAAAATTATGTTACAGCTTTTAATATTGACATAATTGTTGAGAATCGTTCTTGAGGTTCAAAATTAATTTCTATCATTTTTTCTGTAAATGATAACGTTTTTTTGTGCAAAATATTACTGAAATAGGATTTAATGGCATTTGATGAAAAACTGACAAAACACCCTTTTTCTCAAGGTAACATTTTTTTCATAAGGGATTCTTTTTTTAACTTACAAGGTACAGAAGCAATGCAGGTAGGCAACGTTTTTTATAAGTCAAAAATCGACAAAAAAAAAATGTTAGCCTAATTTTTGACTGTTTGCAAAATTTGTGCAATATTTTTAGAAAAAAAATGGCTCAATGAGTGTAATTTTATCAAATTCAACTAATTACAACCAAAATTTGGTAATTTTATGAAAAATATCATCAAAAATTCTCATTTTCATGAAAAATCCATCGAAAGTTGGAAAGAATTAAGCCCAAGAAAAATCCACAAACGAAATTTGGAATATCAGAGACTACATTCAACAACAAGCAGGGAAAAATCAAGCCGAAACAATGTCACTCAAACACTGGACAAAAAGGGATCTTATGCGACCATTTGGAGGTGTGCTGCACGTCAGGGACGGTTGTAAACCAAATTCTCAACAGATTGTGGTTTATTTTGATAATTTCTCATTAAACTTATTTTTTTTTATGATTTTTCGTTTCTCATAGGATTTGATTGCTTGGGCCAAAATATTTTGAGAAGTTTTTAAATGTTTTTTTACTAAGAAATGAAATTTCAATTTTTGAGATGAAATTTTGAAATTTCAGTAAGGTTTTTCTAACTTTATAAAGTCGCATTCAATCACATTTTTTTACATTTTATTTGTTCAAGTTTATGGAGGCCATATTTGAGGCTTAATTTTCGCCAATTTGTAATAAAGGAAGGACTTTTTGATCACATTTTATTCTAAATTTCGTATATGACTTATAATTTTTATTATTTCTCATTATAATTATAAGCGCATTTCTGTAGATATTGCTTTTCATCTTTCGTTTCTACCCAAATGCTATAAAATGGGCAAAAATTTCTAGAATGGTGTTTTCTTGAATATAAGTTAATCAGAAAATTGCGAAATTCGCTCTAAGAAATGCGCTCGTGTTAATTGTTCATGATAACGTTCTGATTTTTTTTCTATAAAATTTTAGTCTTTCATTTTCTAACAAAAAGTGAAGCGAAATTGGAGCAAATCTTCAGACATTTTATTATTTTTTGAGAACAATTTCATGGTATATTTCAAAATAATCAGAAAATTACTATTTTTTTGCATATCACACAGCAGTCAAAATGCAAAATGAGCATTATTTCATCAAAAAAATGCAAAGATACCCGAAGATTATACAGAATGAGATTAAAATTTTTGCATTGAATAAAAAAAGAGCAGCTTTGAGGAAAATAAAATTCAGTTCATCTAATGCACATCGCAATTGAGCGAAATAAGCTTGATTTTTAATATTCAAATCTACAAATTTACTTTAAGAGCCACGAAACTGCTCAAAATAAAATTTTAATTTATTAAAGCAAAACAAGGAATAAAATAAATATTTCAATTAAAAATTATAAACTTAATTTCACTTTAATAAAAATACTCAAAAAAAATCGATCTTTTATTCAATATAAAATGCAAATCACAAAAATATCAAAGAAAAATCTTTACTTTTAGTCACTTTTGAGGTTTTTTTTAACAACTTTAACTCCTTCTGACTAACAAGGTACAGATGCAATGTAGAAACTTAGCTTTGATTTGAAATTACTTTTTTTTCTGTTGTTTTATAAGTCAAAAATTGACAAAAAAAATTTTTAGCCTATTTTTCAAATTTTTGTAAAGTTCGATGAATATTTTTAAGCAAAAATTGACTCAATGAGTGTTTTTTTTTTAATCAAAATCAACTTATTAAAACCAAAATTTCATGTAAAATCGGTTGGGGTCACCAGTAACAACAAAAGAAGGAGAAAAAAGCAGTTAATGTGATTAAATGTTATGAACTGATCATAATTTGCTTCTAAAGCAACATTTTTGCAAGTAGTTAAAACCAAATTTTTTAAGTGATACTGTTTAATCTTCGAAAATATTTGATTTTAGTTGACAATATTCAATAAAAAAAAAAATTTCATAAAAGTGATCACAATCAACCTTAAATTCTTCCCAAAATTTTCATAATCAATTCAAAAAATTGCTTTTATTCTTTCACTTTAATTTCATCTCGACAATTGCTTAAGTTAACATTTAATTTATTCATTTACACATTTCATTCAACTATTTTTTCTTCTGGCCCTTTGTGAAATTTGACTCAATGCGTATTTTAAATAAATAATAATTTAATTTTTCCGTATTTTTTTTTAATTTTAATTATTTTTTTTTTTAAATTATTATTCAATTTTTTCTTTTTTTATAAAATTTTGCTGTTCACTTTTCAAAATCTTGTGTAATTTTTTTTCATTTCATTTTATTCACAAATATTTTATATTTTTTTAATCACTTCCACATTTTTATCATTTTTCTTAAGCTCATTAATTTTAATTTTTATCTATATCTCATTTTCTTTTGATTTAAATGATCCAATTGAAGCATTTTTTGTGTAAATGCATGATTTGATTTGATTTTTTCTATTCCATGCTGTATCACTTTTTAATTTTTTGTTAACTCAACGGAACCTTAACATTTTTTTTCATTTTCAAATATTGCATTGCATGAGATTTTACATTCACTTATTTTTGATTTATTTGAAAAATTTCATTTTTTTTTCTTTTTTTGATTTAATTGAATATAAATTTTTATTCATTTTTTTTAGTGATTGCTCATTTTTTAAAATTTTTCTTAAATGAATCGTAATTTCATTTTTTTTTTTTTAATTTCATTTAATTTTCATTTTAATTTTCATTTAAATTTCCTTAATTTTTTTTTTCTTTAAAATGACATTCAGTCATTAAATCACAAATAATGTGGGCGTCAAAATGTTAATCCAATTTGATGATTTTTCCTCCATTTAATTTGTCATCCATTAAATTTCAAAATTTATCTTTTCTCATGTGTGTCACTTTTTTTTTAACATCATCATTATTTTTATTAATTTTCATATTCATTTTACAGGCCATTTAATTATTATTTTTATTTTATTTTCATTTTATTTCCCTCTTTTCATGTTATAATAAGAGGATTTTATTTATTTATTTTTCTCATTTCATTTTATTTTATTGCATTTTTTTGTTGTTTTAATTTTTTAAATTTTTTTTTTCACTTTTTCATTTCATTTCAAATAAATAAAATAATTTTTCACGTATGTAATCCAAGTGAACGTTGATTTTTTATCCACATATTTTGATGCGTTGCCAAATAAAAATAGATCCGTGGGTTTGGTGATCACATTGATCAAATACGTACGTGTGTGTATGTGTGTCTATGTGACTTATATTGTAAAGTGGTGTCAAATTTCACTTATTCACAATTTTTTGAATTTTCATTGAATTTCACGCAAATTTCACATTCATTCAATTACAAGGGGTGTGAAATTACGAGCTCAAATACTAACCTCGTTGTTCTGTGACATGACGACTAATCACTTGTTGTTCACGGCGTATACTTTGATGACTTTGAGAACTGAATTGTTGTTGCATTTGTTGCTGAGACGAGGTCTCATGTTGAATAAATTGTTGTGATGATTGTTGATTTGATGATTGTTGCAACTGAAATTGTTGCTGATTCGAATTTTGTCGTTGCATTGTTAATCCTTATCCAGTTGAAATTTTTTATGATAGTAAAAATGGAGTAGAAAAATAATTTAATTTTTTTGCTTGCGATTTATTTTAAAAAAATTTGTTGTAACACACTCGGAGCAAGCACACACTCGATTATAAATATTTTTTGGGATAAATATAGATTTTTTTTTTATATTCTCTTTGGCTTATATTTGAATTATAAATAAAATTAATATGAATATATATACAAGCTGAGGTTGGTATTAAATAGCGTAGATGTTGGTGTTAGTGCGGGCACTGAAGAAATTTTCTTCCTTCTTTCTAATTTTATTAACAGAATTTTCACTCTTATATAAGATTTTTTTCGATTTTTTCTTCTTTAATTTCAATTTTATTCAATTTTTTTTCGTATTACTTCTTTTCTATAATGCCTCTTCCACGCAATAAGCCTTAATTTCTTCTTCTTCTTCTCTGATTTTTTTTCAGTGTATTAACAAAAAAAAATATGACAAAATAATTTCCTTGAGTTCCTTTACTTTTTCATCCCCGAAATTTTTACAGTTCTCAAGGTAAAATATTCTGCACACAATTTTTAATTATATCCACAAATTGAAAAAATCACTTTTATATTCCGATTTTCTTTCCAAAAAAAATTTTTGCTTGACTTTTTTCCTTGTGAAAAGAAAAAAAAAGACTTTATACGATCTTAGACAGTCTTTTCAGGCTGTTGCATCTGAATCGGACGAAGAGTGGCACTAAACTGAAAATTATATGGGATCGTGTGTGAAAAATTTTTGTGACAAAAATAGATCATGTGTGTGTACATTGCAATGCAATACGATCGTTGGTTAAGACGAAGAAAATTTTGCCAAGTAGAATTTTTTCATTGTGTGTGTGTGTGGGAGGAAATGAACCCTATTGGAAAAATTTAAATGAAAATGTTGTATCGCTTGAGTTTTGAATTTACTTAAATTTTGTATTTTTTTGCTGATTGGGTGAATTCGATCCTCACTTTTCTTTTTAATTATACTTCATTTTCCACCACACACACACATGCACATACATAAAGTCTATACAAAAAATGTAGGACGTGATCGTGAAAGATGTAGGCAAGCGCATTTGTATAAATATAGATAAAGATAAAATTCACCATTTTGGAAAATTCGGCCATTTCGTATTCGGGGTTTTTCAAGTTTATTGTGATCCATGCATTTTCGGTCATCTTGATTTAGACCCCGACTGTGGCGGATTGGCCCCGACTGTCTTTTATAAGTTGAGTTTAGCGCAAATTTTAAAGAAAATCATTCAGAATGCAAGGGTTTTTAATAATTTTCAATCCGCCCCTGGACACCAATGGAAAGATGGACGGCAAATTCCTTTAACGAAACGGGCTTAAAAGGCTCAATTAAATTCAAAATTTGACATGAAAAACACATTTTCGTTAATGAATGTTCAAAATACAGAGAAATTCAATTAAATGTCATCCAAATATTTTTTTTTTGAATTTATGAGTAAAATGAATTCAATTACATTTGATTTTTTGTATCCCTTATCTGAAATTTCCATTTTCAATGTCATAACGTCAAAAATTGAATATCCCTGCTCATATGCATACATTGTGTGAAAAAATTGTGCCAAAAATAATTTTTCATCGTCAACATGATGATCATTAATGTGTAAATGTGTGTTAGTGTGTAGAGTGAGTCTTCGAAATATATTTAAATATTTCATACACATGCTAAGTATATCACTGTGAAAAATTTTTGATTCAATTTTTTATTTTTAGAAAAACACACACCGAGTGAGATCACCACTTTTTACTTTACACTTTAAATTTCACGAGTAGAACAAAAATAACAACAACAATAATAATTTTTTGTGAAAGAAAGATTTCATGAAAAGTATTTTCCCGATCTCGAATAATTTTGATTTTAAATGCAATATTTTTTTAAGGAGGAGGGGGGCCATAAATTGAAATTTTTTGTGATCTGTAACTCAAATAAGGCGATCCATTTTCACGCAAGTTAAAGGTCTATACGCTTAGTTTGTTATTATTGTAGTTTTTTTTGAAAATTTCATATGATTCCTAATTCACAAATCAACAAGACGCCTTCAAAATGTTTCAATATATATTTATTTTTACAAAAATTTTAAATAATGATCATTTAGAAACATTTTCAGTACGATTGAATTGAATTTTATATGAGGGTATGCAAATAAAAACATCATCAAAGGGAACTGAATACTTGAAATCCAAAAATAAAATTAATATAAATGTCAATTCCTTGATTTATTTTTAAGGAATAAAAATTTAATTGTCGGTCAAACACTACAAAGGCTTCAAAGTGCTCTCAATGCGCCCTTGTGTGGTCTGAATTTTCCTTAACAAAAAAAATACGTTCAATGTTTTAGTTCCCTATGATAATTCACACTAATGAGTAAAAACTGAAATTCATAAAGGTTGAATTAAAATAAATACAATTCAATTAAAACTGTTTTTAATTAAAAACAAATTAAAATATGTTTTTTCTCTTTAATTTTTTTTTTTTTTTTAATTGAAAATTCAATTCAATTAATAATAATTTTTAATTTTCAATCAATTAATAAAAAATGTTTTTCTCCTTTAATTATTACTTTGAAAATGACTCATATTTCATCATTTAAAAAATTTTATGTAAATAAACACTTTAATATTCAGACGATGACTAATATTTTCTTTTCCTTTAAATTAATAGAAAAAAATGTTTCCACTTAAATTTTCCTCATTTCATATGAAAAATAAGTGAAAATATTTTATACTCAATGTGTCATATCCACACATTCCTGTCATGTTTTTATATTTATTTATTCGTATTTTATTAAAAATTACACGTTTTCTGTATTTTTATTTTTTTATTTCTGTGCAAAAAAATTTCTTGTTGAAAATTCATAAGAAAAAATAAGCAAATATGAGGTCATACAAGTCGGAAAAGTGTAAGTTTTTTTATTAAAATAATGCAAGAAGATTTTTTAAGTTAAAGTGTTTTCGTGTTTAATTTTATTTTATTTAGGTTGGGTTGGTTCATCAACTCATGATATAAAAAAAAAATGTTTTATTCAAAGATCTTTCATTAAAAATGTTTTTTTGATTTTCAAAACATTGTAACAGCGGCTTCCTATCAACAGTACCCATTTAACAAAACGTTTTAATCAACTTATTTGAAATAATACGAGAAATTTTCTCTTCTAAGGCAATTTTTTATCATCAAATGATAACTGTTGATTAATAGAAGAACGGAGAAAGTCTTTTTAAAGGTACATATTTGATTAAAATGCCCTTAAAACGTAAAAATGCAAAATTACAGCTACTGGACGGTTTTTTCTTCATATTGATTTTTTTTCGATTGACCTGATCAGATTTCAAGGAAGGTCCCTCTGAAAAAAACCAGCACTCAGACCTTCAAATTCCTTCCATTGTACATTTTCGTTTATGATCATATCTGATGAAAAAAGGAACCAAATTTTATGAAACATCTAAAACAAAAAAGATGCCCACTGTATGTTTGAGTAACCATCTGAATCCACTGATGAGTTAACAGCATCAGTTCTAATGCAAAGTACTCAAGTCCTCGAATGATGGAGTGCCAAAGACGACTTAGAAGGAAGCTTAAACATTGAACCGAAACGCAGACATCGCTAAAGTGGACCATTCTGTCATTATGGGACTGATAAGTTTTTCACAAGAGTGACAGTGGACGAACGGTCAGTAAAATGACAACTTTTTCTTACAACAAATAATTGAAGATCTCCCAATTTTGTAACAATCAGTCAATTTATGATTATTTTTTTATAGGGTGATGTAACTGTTTACCGTTCGTAACTTTTTACGGTGTATTTTGAGTCAAAATTCACATTGTAAGTTGAAAACAACCCGCAGTACAAATTGATTTGGTCCGCAAATGGAGATCTTTGATTGACGCTTAGAGGGCGTTTGATAAATTAAAAAAAATTTGACGCATTTCCTCTAAATTTGGATAAAAATTTTGAATATTATGGGCTTCCTTTTAGTCTATGCATAAAATGCGAGATGGTTTTCAAGGGAGTTTTCAACTTACAGTGCAGAAGTTTTTTTTTTTAATTTTCATAGACAATGTCTTAAAATTCCTCATAAAAAACAAACGAGTATATTCTTAAGGTAACGATAGCCAGCTACTCAACCCTACAGATTTCTAGATTTTTTTTCTAGATTATGAAATTCTTGTAAGAAATCAATAAAACTGTCATTCATTAAAAATTGTTAACAAGATTTTAATCGATTCAATTTTAATTTCATTATGATAAATTAAGAAGAATTGGTTTCTCGAATTTTTAAGATATGAGGCAGATGCAGAAATATGTTTAATAAAACTTCATAAAATTTCTTAACCCATTAAGGCACTTTGTTAAAATTTCCATTAAATTGAGGTTTTCTGATAAATTCTGACATTTGAAATCATCAATTTTTAATTTTGAAAATATATTTTTTAAAAATAATAAAATAATTTTTAATAAAGTGAAATTGCTCCAATTGGGGTTAATTAACCCTTCACTGGAGTTGTGGTGATGGATCTGGGTCATTATGACCAATAAAATAATTTCCTTTACTGAACTTTTTTTGAGTCACTTTTTAACCACTTTTAAGTCAATGACTCATCAATGTGAATTGTCCTCGCATTTAATTTAATCGAAGTCTAACAATCAATGAAAGGGTTATATTAATAATTTCGTACAATTTAATATAATTGTGTGTAAGTGCCAAAAAAAAATTGTAACACCAAAACACATTCAAGCCCCTTTTCATAACACTCATGTCTCTTTAAAATAAACATTTAAACTATGATTATTTTAAATTTAATTTTATTTATTTTTTTCATTTAAAACTGTCCTCGACATTCATATTTTCATCGCACAAATAAACAATTAATGTAATTTTTTACTGCACATTTCACAGAAATTCAACAAAAATTATTTATTTTAACATAATAATTTTGAATAAGATCATACATTTAATAATAGCATTTAACTCAATTCAATTCAATTTAATTTTCATTTTAACACTAAAATTGCATTTTTTAAAGGAAAAGGAATTTTTAGCACTTACTCATTTTAATTAAAATTTTATTTTTATATTATTTGTGTTCAATTCAACTTTATTAAATTAACAACTAAATTAATCATAAATTAAATTAAATTTAATAAGAAAGATAGAAACAAAAAATGTAAAAATAAATATTTATCCGACACAACAGCTGAGGCATCGATTAAGAACTGAAATAATTGTTATCGGATCGTTGTGTTAGCTGTTTTTTTTGTAGAAACGCATGGATTACCTTCATCACTGTGATAAATATACGTGAAGAAGTAGCGGTCTTCAAACTACACACATATTCAAAGTAAATTGTATGGGCAACGAAACGCATGATGCATTGAATGCATCGTAGATCGCTTACATTAATTACACACATTCGTTCATTGAGTGAATGATTTTACATAGATCTGATGTATTGCAATTATTTTGTTGATTCTTTTTCATCTTTCTTTCTTTTCTTTTGGTTCATATCAGTTTTTATGAGTTTATAACTGAGTTATATAGTGCAGTTTTTTTATTTATTGTATTTTTCCTTTCACGTATTGGAATGTTAAATGGCGTCATTCATTTATAATGTAACAAAATTATGAGGAAAATTTCAATGAATTTTGTTTTTCAATTCAATTGTGAATGGGACTCGAAAAATTCAACAGTAATAATAATAATTAAAATGTGGATTTGATCATGAATGCCCTACACAAGCGCATTTTCATAGATAGAATCCATTATTTTGGAAAAGTTGTGAAATTTTTGGACTTTGGAAAATTCGATCGACTTTGTTTTTTTTTCAAAATTGGTGAATTTTTTCATAAATAGCGGCTTTTTTCGTGATTGACGACATTTTTAAAATATTTAACGACTTTCACAGACCGAGCTCAATACTCGCATTTTTCCAATTCGACAGAAATGCGCTATTAAAATAAACAAACACACTCGCTTTTAAATGCCTTTCATTAACACAATTTCTTTAATATTGTTATTATTTTCATTATTATTTTTTTTTTTTTAACTCTTAACGTATCTCATCACTTATTTATTATTATAGTTGTAAATTTTTGTCTTTATTGAAGTTTCGTTGCAAATTCACTGCAAATTGCAAAAATAAATAAAAAAAATATTACTGTTAAACAAGTAAAAGAAAACTTTTTTTTTCCAATCATTGAACGTCGATTGTTATTATTAAAATTCTATCTGTGTGTTTGCTTTGTGCTCATCACTAGCTTTTGATTGAAATGAGTTTTGTGATATGTTGTAATTTTTTTACATTTAAAAATGCATCATTTATGTCTGAAAAGTGCAGTGTAAGCGCATTTAATTGAATTATGAGCGCAACTGTGTAAATTGCGCACTATTTTAAAAATAATTTTGTTTCAAAAACTGTGCATTTTTATTTTTTTTAAAATTTTTTCACAATTTCAATTTTTATAAAGATGAATTTTTAAATTTTTACTTTTCAATGAGACACCTTCATAAAATGATTTCCAATCAATCAATTAATAAAGATGTTCAAGTATTGTCAATTTCAATTAATAAAATTTCATATTTGATGAATGATGTGTGACAAAAACAATTTTCCATTGTTATTATTATTACATGCATTTTTCAAGTACAATTTTTTTATGTTATTTTAAAATTAAAATCCATTTAAAAAAAAAAATTGTAATCGTTTTGAGTCAATGCATTTATAAAATTTAATAAATTCTGTGAATGTTTATGGTCAAGTAACCATAAATGACACATGTGAATTAATGAAATTTTATTACAAAATTACTATTTTTAACATTTATTTACTTGTTAGAGCGAATATTTAAGTAATAAATTGATATGATCATGAATTTATGGATTAAGGTTGGGATTTTTAATGGAACCTTATGGTAAAATTTAATTGGAATTAATTTCAATTTGAACTGGACGATTTTTAGTGGTGTGTTTTAATGCAAGTTGTAGGTGATTATGTCGAATGAGTGCCTAATTTTCTAAAATCATTAAATTTTTATAATCGTGCATTGTCGCAGAAATTTTTGATCAATTAATAATCAGTTTTTTATCAATTTTTGCTTCAATATGGCCCAAAATTTTTCGACGGGTCTCAATTCGGGGCTGTTTGGTGGATTGCAGTCTTTTGGGACATAAATGATGTGATTACGGTTGTAACAGGAAATCGTGTCTGCAGCATAGTGACATGTAGCAAGATCTGGCCCAAAAATTAGGGGGACAACGTGGCTGTTATACGCTTTTCAATACATTTCTTGATGTATATTTCCTTGTTCAAAACGCCGGTGGTTACGTAAGGCTTGGTTACACGTCCACTTGAGCAAATCCTTTGCCGTACCATGTATTTTCGGGCAAATTTATCCAGCTTTTTGTACTTAATAATCTTTGGAACAGCTCCTCGTTTACCGGCGACATAAAATTTTTGATGGGGGTTTTGGCGAAAGTCGGTTTTGATGAGTTTTTCGTCATCCATTAATCAATCAGACAGTTTTGAATTAGCCTTAAGGGACCTAATGACCTTTTTGACAGTCTCGGGTTCTTGAAACCCGGGCTTACGGCCACCTCCTGGCTTGCGCTTGTATGCGACTCGGTCTACAAACTCCCTTAACCCGAAGTTTCCAGCCAGTTTTTCGATTTCCTCCAACATTTTTCGAGCGTCTTCTGATTTTTTACTATCCCTAACGATTAACGTAAATCTTAAATTTTCGGATAATTTTTTAACAGTGTTTTATAGACAATTAGAATCAGAAAAAAAAATCAAAACATTTCATCGAGTCAAATTCCACACTTCAAATATCATCCAAATTACATTCAAATATCAATCAATCAAAAAATTAAATCAAAAAAAATTTATACTTACCATTTGCATTTCATCTTACTATCTAAACATTCAACAACTACTTCTTTGTTAAGATTTTATTCAAACTAAATATTTATTTAACATTTTTTTAATTTTTAATTTAACGGGGTTCTACTCTAAAAACTAAAAATTTGTTAGTTACATTCTAATTTAATTCATTAAATTAATGCTAAACTACTTTTACTTTTTTTTTTATCACTAAATCATTTTTTTGTGAATTTAGAAATGTAATTTTTCCCATTTTACATTAAAAAAAATACTACAACTAATAATAATAAACTCTTTCATTATTCTAAAAACTACATCGAACATGTGCAAGATTTGCAATGAAAATCTGCAAAAATAAACAAATTTATGGTCAAAAAAAAAAAATAAACAACAAATTAAAATTTACTTTGAATGTGAATGTGAAGAAATACAAAGAAAATATGGTGAAATGAATTGAATTGAAATGAAAGGAAAATTTACAAAAAACATCATGTTAAAATTGATGAAAAACACATTGAGATTTATTAACATGATAAAAAAAAGTTATAAATTAATGAATGATTTCAATGAAAACAAAGTAAGAGATTAATTTTGATCAAATTGTAAGATAAATACATAAATTATTGAAGTGAATCGGAATTTGATGTTAATGTTAAGTGAAAATTCCATCAAGTCCATTACTTTCATTTTTATTATTTGTTATCTTCTCTTATCGCCATCAATCGAAACACACTCAATCGAAAATGAAGGCAAATGGCCAGTTCGTGGAAGGGACGAAATTTAACCAGGCGTTTCCATTGAAGAAATTTCAAGCAAATAGGATTTGAAATTAAAAAATCGTGATTTTTTTGGCTATTTTATGAAAATTCTTCACTCTCAACCCAAAACTAGTGGGACACTAATGCAAACACCGTTAAAAAAATGGCACATTAATGCTCAGCTTATCTGATCCTCAAGGCAATATACAAAGAGCCTTTGCTTAGGAGGAAAAAAATTCGATTTAGTGTGTATCGATGGTTATCTGAATAAATTTTAACTTTTAAATGTTAGTTTTTAGTGAGAAATTTCAAGATTTTATCAATTTACTCTTATTAAAAGCAAAAATATTAACACAAAAGCTAAGAAAAATAAATCAAATTTGAAAGAAGAAAATGAAAATAATTGACAGTCACTAATTAGAAAAGATGATTGATTTCCTCAAACTATTTACAAGTCAAACCCACACCACCTGATATTACAAGTAATTTTTAGTTTCATTTCATGTCAACTCACCTTGTTTTGCATTTGCATTTTCTACAATAAACAAGTCCATTTTTTCCCTTTCAAACACCTGATTCGCCATAATTTTCGGTGGATGTAATTCCTTGTAAATTTTGTTTATACTCCAAGTTGGACGAGACATTGTGAAATCATGTGCTAAATCGGTACAATCTGTAATAGAAAATGAATCACTTATTACAAATATGTTTACATGTATTTTGTTTACATCAAAAGTTAGGTTGCTGATGCATCATGAGTTAAAATTAGGCGCTATTATTAACATTTTTTATTCATATTAGTCAACATGGGTAGCTAGACTACCATTGAACGGGAAAATCCCGATTTTTCGAGTTATATGCTGATTGACATCACATTTGAGATTTAAATCTGAGAATTTCAAATGGACACGTGATTTACATTTTCGACCCAAAATTAGAGAGATTACGCACTTGTTATAGATTAAGAATGTGAAATCCCGAGTTTTCGAACTTAGATCCGAATTTTTCCTATAAAATCTCTTTTTTGAGTATAAAATTCATACTAGAACGTGTTGGATGAATCCATGATATGATGACATTTTTTTATGAATGATCATGAAATTTTACTCATAGATAATTGGCTCAGTAAACTATGACGAATAAATAACTTTTTTTTGATACATTTTTATGATGTGTTGTAATTTATTTTAAAAATATTACTCGTCAAAGTCAATACCAATAACAAATTATGTCGAAAAAGTACAATCATTGCCAAAATTACTAATTTCATTAGTTGAATGATGTGATTGGATATGACTACTTTTGAATGATTGATGAAAAAAAGTGTCAGATATGTGACTCTTTGAATATCGTTTAAATACCCTGTGAAAAAAATATCGTTCGTCTGAGTCAAATGGTCGAATTTTCTTAAAACACGTAAATTTCAAAAATCGCGAATTTTACATAATTGAGGTAATTTTTAAAAACGTAGAATTTTCCAGAATACTTTGCAGTATTTTGAAAATTTACAGAAAATCGTTGGTTTTTCAAAAATCATGGGAAAACTGTGAAATCTTTCAAAATCGTATAAAAGCGGAAATTTTTCAAAATCTCAAGAATTGAAAAATTGCGGAATTTTCTAATACTGTGCATAATCGTGGCAAAATGATAAAAATCGCGGAGATTTCAAAAATCGTGAAAAACCATAAAAAATTATGAATTTTTAAAAATAACGAAATATTGCGAAAACTTTTAAAATTGAAGAAATTTCTGAAACAGCGAAATTTTCCTAAAAATGGAACATCGAGAAATTTCCAAAAAAATTGCGGAAAACTGAAGAAATTTCTAAAATTATTGACGTAATTTTGAAAAACTTCAAGATTTTCTTCAAAAAATCGTGAAAATTTCCAAAGCTGCGCAAAATTGAAAAAATTTGTAAAATCGTAGAATTTTTAAGAACTTGAAAATTCGTTAAATTTTATCATAAAAATATTTTTTTTTGTAGATGTGAGACATTTCTTAAAAGTTGTGGAATTTTCTAATAATGCGCGTAAATTGATAAAAACCACGCAGATTTAAAAAATCGTAAAAAACCATTAAAAATTCAAAAACTTTCAAAAATCACGAAAAAAATCAAAAACTTTTAAAATTAAAGATATTTCTAAAACTGCAAAATTTTCTTAAAAATGAAACATCGAAGTATTTTCAAAAAAAAAATCAGAAAACTGGAGAAACTTCTAAAAAAAAGGAATTCTGAAAAATTGCAATATTTCTTAAAAACTGCGAAATTTAAAAAAAACATGAATAACTTCAAAAATCATGAAAATTAATTGTACTTAAAATGACGACGAGGCACTTGTAATTTTTTTACAGGGCATTATTTAAATTAGTCAACTAGATTAAAAATAACACATTAACTGATATTTTTACTCATAGAAATCTATTTTTATCCATTTCATTTAAATTTATAATTCATCACAAAATTTAACATTTAATTTTACTCAAATCAATAGTTTTGACAGTCTCTCCTTTTGGTGTCTCACACAAAACATCTTTAATCACCACAATTTTTGCATTTTTCTGTCTAAGTCCCTCAATGAACGGTTTCATGCCACAGTCACACTTCAACGGATTATGACCCAAATTCAATTTAAGTCTTGATATGCCTTTTTCTTCCAATGCAGCGGGTGAAATTGCAATTGTCTCAAGTGAATTTAAATGTAAATCTATGTTAACATCTGTATTGTGAGGAAAATCCAAAGAACCTGAGATATTAAAAACTTTCAAGTTATTTCCCGCCAAATCCAAATAATTTAGTGACGGATAAAAGTTTGGAACGTTATCAAAATTGAAAGTGTCTTTTAGTTGCGATGTAGATAAATCGATTTTTTTAAGTTTTGGTAATTGCTTTGAAATTTTAAATGTTTCAATTAATGTCCCTGCAACTGAAAGCGTCTCAATATTGACAGGGAGTGCAGTGTCAGTGAATTTTGTGATGTTATTGAAACCGATATCTAATTCAATCAATTTTGAGTGTCCTGTGAATGCATCGTCAGATATTTCTTTTATGTTATTCATTGATAAAATGACGTATTCCAGTTCAGGGTTTTTATTCAAAATGTTATTTGACACTTTGACGATATCAATATTTGACAGAATGATTGATGTAAGTTTGGGAGTTCCAGGGAAAAGTGGTTGATCGGAGCTGACTGGAGTGAATGGCAAGTCAAATGATTTTTGAATGAAAAGTGATCGTAATTCAGGACAATTTCCAAGTACAGGGAGGGAAACATCACCAATGTACAGGGTAAGCGACTCCAAGTGATCCAAGCCCTCACAAATATTTGACGGGACTTTCTTCAAATCACTTTCAGAAATATCAATTGAAACCAGCATTTTATTATCATTGAAATATCCGTCAGGGATCTCAATTATGCTATTGAAAGCAATGTAAACATCCTCTAACAACGTCAATCCGTTTAAATTGGGGGCCTTCTTCAGTGTATTCATTTCCAAGCGCAAACTCCTCAATTTCGGAAACAATTTACCCAAATCCTGGTCTGGTGTGAGATCAGCGACCAAACTCTCAGAAATTTCCAAATTCCATATTTCCTTCAATCCATTGAAATGTGATACCGTCAAATTTGGACAATTCATTGCACTTACTGAAATGACATTCTCCGGAGCCACCCCAAATTTTGATATCACATCAGAATATGACTTATCTTTCTCTAATTCCACATTTGACAGCATCAATTCAATCAAATTCCCTTCCAAGTTGCCTTTCAATTCCAATTTCTCCAAATCTTCGACTCGTATCAATGCACATTCAGTTGGATTTGCAGGATTTAATGATATCATCGCTTTATCAGATCCATTTGAGTAAGAAAATCCCACCATTAAATCATCGCAAGTAAATGACAATGAAATTTCACCCTCAAAACTGTTATCCTCAGAAATGCATTCAGGTCGAATTTGACTAATTAGCATGAGGATGGTGAAAATTTTGAGGAAAATCAACATATTTGGACAAATATTTACAAAGCACTGATTGAATTTTGTGATGCACTGACAGTGAAATACTTCAAGGTTTGGTTGACTGAGCATTAGTTTGAAGTGAAAAAAAAGGTCTGTAATTGTAATTTTCCTAATTAGGAGTGAATTATACTCTTTAAATACTTTTTTTTTCATTTATTTGAAATTTCTTGGTTTGACATGAGTTTCATGATTCATATTTTTGGATCAAAGTTCCATTTAAATGACAAAAAATTTAGAACGTGATCGTGAACGAAATATTGACGAGCGCATTTTTCGAATAAAAGTGATTTTTTTTGTGATTGGCCACTTTGACACAGACGGACGATATGACCATCCACAATACTCACATTTTTCTCAAATCGACAAGAAATGCGCTAAAATTATCAGAAACCTTCAAAAGCTAATGATTTTGATAAAAAAAAAAATTTAATAATAATAATAATATTGAGTCATGTTAACAACAATAAAAATAAAATAAAAATCAAATTAACTCCAAATTAATTGTGAACAAAAAAATGTAAGTCAATGTTCCACTTGGCTGGAATATAAAAGAGCTTATCATAATAAAAATTCGGTTTAGTTTCAATTCAAAAATCCCTCTTACAAGTCACAAAAAAAGAGACCACAAAATTCAAAATGAAATTCATTCTTTCAGTAATTGCTTTGGCTATTTCCGTGGCATATTTTGGCATTGCATCACCCGATGTCGATTCCATTGATCCTGTTTTTGATAAAATTGTCAAAGATTGTGCCGCAAATTTTTCCCTCGAACTCGATACAGCATGGGATTTAATTGAGTCAGAACGTGATGCTCAAAATGAGGCTGAAGAATGTTTTGCCACTTGTGTGGGACAAGGTTTGATGATTTTAAATAAATCTGACAAGAAATTGAACACAACTTTCTTGGCCAATCCACCAATGTACTTGTCAAAGCCGAAGATGGCAGCTGCAATTGCAAAATGTGGGGCATTGACTGGAAAAACTGAGTGTGATACGGGATACAAGCAAATGGATTGTCTGTTCAATGAGGCTGGAATTGATGTTGTTAGTGAGGAAGCAAGTGGTGGACAGTAATTTTTATTTTTTTTGCATATAAATTGTATTTTAAAATAAAATAAATGAATGTTATAAAAAGAAAAAATTGAATAACACATTTTTAATGAGCAGGTGAGATGATTCGGAAACTAAATTTAGAACACTGACTCGATTCTTTTATTTTTGTTCATGTATTTTAAGTATCTTAATTTTTTTTTTTATTTTTGTATCAATTTGTTGGTTGGCAAACTATTTTAATATGAAAAAAAAAAAAATTTGGAATGTAGATTTACGATTGATGACTTGTTTATAAGAAAAATAGAAATTAAGTCATGTTTGAATGAACTAATTTTTCATTCAATTTCAATATTATGCCCTTGCTTTGTAAAAAATTTGTACGAAGAGGTCACAAAGTCCAGAGTCCAGCTCTCTATATCAGAAAAATCAACCTATTTTGAAGTTCAAATTATCGTTGAAAATAAGTAAAGCGCTGTTTTATTCAAAGATGAAATGCTATAAATGAAAATGAGAAAGAGACAGAGGAAGAGAGGAAGAAAAAAAGTTAATGAGAATCAGAAACTGTTTTAAAGAGACTGAGAGGAAGTGCGAGAAATTGAAAATTCATAATACAGTAAGATAGATAGAGGAAAAGACAGAGGATAAATTAGAGAGAAGAGAGAGAGGAAAAAAGAAAATCTTTTTTTACTTTCAATCTTTCGGCTCTCGAATCATCGTTGTTTTTTTTTGGAAAGAATGAGTGCTGTCAATCAAAATGAGGAAGAGAAAGAGAGAGAGAGAGAGATATAGATATTTAGAGAGAGAAGGAGCTATAAAGAGCCTGAGTGGCAGAGTTAGAAAGTGAAAGTTCATCATATATTAAGATAAATAAATAAATAGAGAGAAAAAAAAACCGGAGAGAGGGAGAGGAAAAAAGAGAGAAAATTTTTATATGACTTTTAATCTCTCGGTTCTCGAATCATCAAGAAAATAAATTTAGTGCCGTTTTTTTTTGAAAGAATAAATGCTATAATTTAATATAAGAAAAAGCCAGAGAGAGAAAAATAATAACTGAGAGAGAGAAAAAAAAACAAATAGGTGAGATAGGGATTGAGAAGGAAGCAAGACAATGAATGTCTCAGAGAGAGCAAGCGGAAGAAAAAGTCAGTGAAACAGAACGTGAAACAAATAAAGAGAGAGAAAAAGAGATTGGGCAAATCAGAGAGTGAGAGAAATAAAATTTATGAGATCTGTCTATTTATATTTTTCTCTTTCAATCTCTCGGCTCTCGAATTATCGTCGTTTTGTTTGAAAAAGTTAGTGCTGTAAATGAAAATGAGGAAGAAACAGAAAGAGAGAGAGAGAGACAAAGAAATAATTACTGGAAGAGAGAGAGAAAAAAAGTAAATAAGAGAGAGCAAGAGCTATAGAGACTGAAAGGGAAAGCAAGGAAGTGAAAGTGTAATCGCGAGAAAAAGTCAGTGAGAGAGAGAGTAAGAAAGAGAAAAAATTCTAAATCAGAGTGCGAGAGAATTAAAATTTATGAGATCTCTCTGTTTACATTTTTACTTTCAATCTCTCGGCTCTCAATGTTTCAAATTTCAAATGAAGCTCCAGAAAACAGTTAAAATTCTAAATTGAGAGATTTTTTCCAGCTCTAATCGAAATGACGTTTTAAAATTATTTCACTATCCAAAAAAAATTGTTTTGTTCATAAAAGTCGTCACCAACAAAAAAAAATTTAGTTATTTTCCCACATAATGCATGTAATCAGAGCACTAATCAATGAAAATGTTTTCAATTTAACACAATGTCATAAATTGCATAACATTTAAATTACAAAAAATGTTTGAACAACACCATCACACAATTTGTCTCGGATTAATTTTAATCTTCATCGCTTATATAATTTTTGTAAGTAAAAAAAAAATTGCATTTTCTTAATTAATTTTCATATTTTTTAATCAAACCTTCATTTTCCCAGTTCACATTATTTTCATACTACAATTTTCGTTTTAATTTTACATCAGAAAATACGGATTTCGATCACAATGCATATGATGAATATGATGATTTGTCATTTAAACTTGATTCGAGTGAAATTCAAGAAGATCTAGTAAATGAACAGTCACGTCATGAATGGGACGATTGGGATCAGTTGATGGATATTTGTTCTGAGACGAATAACGTGACACTGGAAAAGGCCTTTCAAATTATGGGGACAAATTCAAAGAAAATTCTTGAAAATGAAAAATGTTTCATCAAATGCATGGGTGAAGGCTTGCATTTTCTTAATTCAGATGGAAGTTTAAATGAAACAGGAGTCAAGATACCACACTGGTATTTGAATGATAAAAAAGTGATTAAAGCATTGGAAATTTGTAAGAAAATTAAAGGTAAAAATGTGTGTGATAAAGCACTCAAACAAAGTACGTGTTTGTTTGACTTGGCAAGTTATTGAAATAAAAATGAGGAACGTAACTGTGAACGATTTAAATGAGTGCGTTTCTGTTTATAGAGTTCACTGATTTGATACAAAAAAATTTTTGGATCAGTCATTTTGAAAAATTCTGCCATTTTGGAAATCAGCTATTTTGAAAATTTCCGCCTTTTTGAAAGTCAGCCATTTTGAAAAATTTCACCATTTTAGAAGTCAGCCATTTTGACTTGAGCAAAGTCGAATGAACGGACGACAAGAGCCCCCACAATGAGCGCATTTTTTCAATTCGACGAGAAATGCGCTTAAAAATTGATGAATCCTTGAAATTCACGTTGTTTTAAATGCGATAACTTTTTTCTAAGTTTAATCATAGTCATTTTCCAATTCATTGAATTTCTCATGTTACACAAACAATTTATTTTACAAAAATTGTCCAGTATTCATTTAAAGATGACTCGCCACATACACCGAATATTATTGATAATTTTACTCAACAAAATCTTCCTCATTCAAAATCAGGCTCAATCTGATCAAAATTCATGTCAAGCTGAAGATAAAAGTGACACCTTTGGACCAAAACTCGAATTTAATTGCAACAACAAAATAATTGTCAATCTTTTCAAAGCCACATCATCATTGCATGCCTTAATCGAGATTTGGCCAAAGTACGAAAGTGATAACCCAATTTCATTCGATTGGTTTCCAAAGCTAAATGAAAGTGATGTTGAAATGTTGAAGGAAGTGCAAAGTTATACGATTTCCTTCTACAGCATTGAACTGAAAGTGGGACAAACATATTCCGAGTTAATCGAGTTCATGGGTATCAAAATTGATCAAGTGACTGAAATTTTTGTGAAAGGCTGCATCAATTTTAAATTGAATCAACTGATGGGATTTGAAAATGTATGGAAATTGTACGTTTCAGGGTCAATCATGAAAGAAACGAGCTCTGACAATGAAGATTTTAGTCTTGGAAAAATGTTCCCAGAATTGAGACTTTTGAGTTTGAAATTAAATCAATTCAAATCACCACCCAACATTGATTCCCTTGTTTACTTGGAGGAGCTCATATTGGATATGAATGAAATTGAGAGGATCCCAGAAAATTATTTGAAAAATAATCGACATTTAAATACGATTTACATCAATGAGCTTACATTGGAATCGGCGCCACAAAATCTGTTTCAAGGAATGGAATTTCTTGAAACTCTGATTTACCGAACAAGTTTAACTGAGCTTCCGAATCTTGAAGAGTGTCGTGAATTGGAGCTCCTTGAAATTCAATCAAAGGACATTCAAAAATTGAAGTCAAATTTATTGAAAAATTTGGTTAACCTCCAAAATCTGAAGTTATTTGGATGTGATATCACTGAAATTGAAGAAAATTCATTCGAATATCTGCGTGAATTGCAGGAAATCGATTTGTCATTCAATCAAATTGAATTTCTACCAAAAAACATTTTCAGAAATAACACGAGACTGGCTAAAATTGACTTGAGTTACACTAATTTAACGGAATTAAGTGATCAAATTTTGCCAAATAGTACAAAAACGTTAAATTTAAGATACTCTCAATTGAAAGAATTCAAGGCAACAAAGCCCTTAAACGCCTTGGATGAAATTGACATCCGAAATTCTCGTTTAACCGGAATTTTAACACTTTTCAATTTCACGAAAAATTATCCATATCTCAGGAGATTGAATTTGCAAGGAAATCAACTCAAAAACATTACATTGACAAGTAATTTGATGCTGCGAAGACCTGATTTGACTCTCGATTTACATGACAATCAAATAACGACGGTTTTTGTAACGGAAAATTCAAATAATTTAAATGAAAATTACAAAAAATTGAAATTGAAGATAAATTTGGCTGGGAATCCGTTCAGATGTGATTGCAATTCAAGGAAATTCGTGGAAATTCTGATACAGAAGCAAAATGTCCCGGTCAATTTTCATATGAATCGTGATGTGAAATGTACGTGGCCAGTAAATAGAACTGTATTTACCGTTAATTTGAATGAAATGATTTGTTAAAATTGAATTTAATTTGAATTTTATTTAATATCAGCATCTCAATTCCTCTAATTTGATTGTCTTGAGTGATTTCCCGTTCAAATTAGCACATTTCACGTCATATTCCAGGTAAATGTTGCTCTCCTTCTTTCTAAGTGCTTCCACAAATGGTTTTAAATTACAGTCACATATGAGTGGATTTCCAGAGAGATCGATGTTGATTCGCGTCTCATCATCACTCGCTTTCGTTCCAACCGTCTTTGGATCGATTTTGATTTTTGATATTTGATTGTATGACAAATCAAGTGCAATTGAATCTTCTTTCACGTAAAAAGGGCCTTCAAGGATCATTTCAGTGAAGGAATTGTCGGCAAATTCAGCGAAAAATAGAGCTGGGTAATTTTCTAAAAATGGTTTCAATGCAAATGTGCCTTGTAATTGATTGTCAGCCAAATCCAAGCTATATAAGTTTTGAAGGGGTTTTGTTGGAACGAATTCTTTGAGTAACGTTTCTCTCATACTAAGGTAAATGAGGCGTTCAGGCAGATCCTTGTCCTCGAATTTGGTTATGTTATTGCCACTTAAATCCAAGGATTGTAAATCCGATAAATGTGAAAATGTTGAAGGCGGAATCTCCTTAATGTGATTATACGACAAATTGATGTCAGCTAAATGGTGATTTGCTTTGATAGTTGCAACAGGAATTGAATCAAGCCCAGAATTGCTTAGCATCAAAATCCGAAGTTGCTTCAATCCACTCAGATCTGGAACGGGGCGTTGTTTATTCTTTTTACGATAGTGCGTTTCTTGGATTTCATCGTCATTTTCATCGTTATTCATGTAAATCATGAATTCTCTGAGCGCGTAACATTCTTTGAGTGATGGAATTTCAGCATTACTGGCATATAAGAGAAGGGATTCCAAATTTTTTAGTCCATGACAGAAATTTGTATCAATGGTCTTTAAATTCGGGGCATTTATGTTAATAAATGTCAGCATCTTATTTTCAATGAAATAATTTGGAGGAATTTCTTCACAATTCTCACAATCAATGAAGAGCTCTTCCAAATATTTCAGGCGTTTCAATGAAGGTAATATTGAGCCTTCAACTCCTGCAAGTGTGAGTCCCCTTAATTGAGGGAAAATTTGACCAAAGTAATTTCCTTCAAATCCTTCGAATGTGCCATAGATACTTAAATACCATAATTCATTTAAGCCCTTGAGATGATCAAATTCATATCCAATACAATCATTCAATTCCAATGAATTCACTTTGCTGGTATCAATTCCAATTCGTTTCAAAATACTTAAAACACCATCGTTGGATGACTCAAAATCCAAATCAAACAGATAAACTTCAAATGATTCAATTTTCTCCCATCCTTTAATTGACCTTGGAAGCTCATTTAATCTAATTACAGCTTCAGAACTCTTTTCATCGTAATCTTCTTCCTCCGATGACAGTTCACTCTTCCTTGATTCAATTGTAAGCGATCCATGTTTTTTGTGTGATTTCCCTTCAAGAGTGACATTCACTTCAGGACACATGTAAACATGGATAACATGATTTTCGTAACTTTGATCGACGAGCAAACAATTTTCATTTGATTTCTCATCCAAATTTCCTTTTGATGTGGTAGCAGGTAATGCAGAAACTGATTTTAAGATTACATGGAGACTTAAAATCATGACAAAACTTTTCCACGACATCTTTTTGTTGATTTAGGTGAAACTCGTATCACTCGAATGAGGATGATTTAGCTTTGAAGGTTGAATTTATATTTGTTTTCTAGGTAATGTGTTTTGATTGAGAAGTTCATTGATGTTATTTTCATGGTTCCGTGATTTTAATGTTAGAAAAAAGTTGGGAGAAAAAAACGTGACATCATGTTTAAATGAAGCAGGTGATTCAATGTGACAGGGATGGAGATTTAGAAAATGACTTTTCCGTAATTTTTAATCACTTTTGCAAAAATTTTTAATGACTTTTGCGAAATTTTAAATGCCTTGCGAAGTTTTTAAAGACTTTTGCAAAATTTTTAATGCCTTTGCGAAATTTTAAATGCCTTGCGAAATTTTTAAAGACTTTTGCGAAATTTTTAATGCCTTTGCGAAATTTTAAATGCCTTGCGAAATTTTTAAAGACTTTTGCGAAATTTTTAATGGCTTTGCGTAATTTTTAATGCCTTTGCGTAACTTTAAATGCCTTTGCGAAATTTTTAATGTCTTTGCGTGATTTTTAATGCCTTTGCGTAATTTTCAATGCCTTTGCGAAATTTTATTTGAAGACTTTTGCGAACTTTTAATGACTTTGCGTAATTTTTAATGAATTTGCTTAATTTTTGAAGACTTTTGCGAAATTTTTAATGCCTTTTGCGTTAATTTTAATGACTTTGCGAAATTTTGAATGCCTTTGCGTAATTTTTAATGACTTTTTAGAAATTTTTAATGACTTTTGTGTAATTTTTAATGCCTTGTCATAAGTCAGATCCCTTGTTCAGTGAAAACTGAAATCCAAATTCTCATTCAATGCTTTTACTTTTGGAATAGCCCTCTTATGTCAGCCACAGACACTCATAATAGCTGCCTGATAATCGTAGAAGAAAAAAAGTTTCAATTCTAACATTATGACAAATTAACGCTAAAAAACATCATTTAATGCATCACTTATTTCATATTATCATCGCAATTTTCTAAGCAAAATCAGTAAATATTGACATTTTTATGAATTTAAAAGTTAGTTACAATTATTCAATTTTTTTTTTGCCACAATGAGCATTTTCGTAATTCATCATGAGCTGCTCATACTTTTCATTGTAATTTCAATTAATTTAATTTCCATTGAATCAGCTGCAATTTCTCCGAATATTCAAAACTCACTGGACACAATGGAAAAAATGCAAAACATATTAAAAAACTGCTCATCAAGTTTTAACATTACATTGGACCGAGCAATTCAGATCATGACTGGGGATTATAAGATGAAACTTTTCCTTGAAGTTGAAAAATGTTATCTGAAATGTATGGGACAAGCGTTATCGTATTTAGATTTAAATGGAAATTTAAATGAAATTTTACTGAGAGCAAATACGCCGTATTTTTTGAATCACAATAAAATTGGAGCTGCATTGAAGAAATGTACGAGAATTGTGGCAATGAGTGACTGTGATAAAGCTTATCAGCAATGTAGCTGTTTGATGAGTGTTGCGGGTGCGAATATTGACAGTGATGAGTACATTTAATGTGAAATCAAGTTTCATGGGATTATTTTCTGAAATTTTTTGTTGAAATTTGAACCAAGCCAAACAAAATGAGTTATGAAATTAGAAAATAAAATACATTGTTTACTGACATGATGATCTATTTTGAAAAAAAAATCTATTTTTAAATTACTTTGAGTATCACAACATTAAAATCACGTCTAACATTGTAAACATCCGAGTCATTTAAAATAAGACAAGACAATTTTTGGCACAGATCTAAATTGAAAGAATTTTTAATTCAATTCAACATTGACAATTTTTATTATTTCAAATTAATTTTATTCTTCTTCACTGCTCTCCATTGGATTTCCTGCCTTCTCCCACAAGCATTTGCCGACCTCAAATCCGACATCGCATGGAGTTGCTCCAGTTTTAGCTCCACATTCAGTTATAACGGCATCTGTCATTTTTGTCTTATCGAAACAATGTGGCAATTGAGCACTCTTCAAAAATGTTGAATTGGGTTTTCCGGCATTGTCAAGGACAAACGTCTTTTCACCGAAACATTTGATGAAACACTTTTTGGGTTGGGAATCAATCGGAACTTTCATGTGCAAAATATCCTTAACTTCGTCTGGGGTGGCAGTTAAAGCTGAACTAGCCAAGCAATCTGTGATGATTTTGACCATTTCCGGTGGTGGAGGTCCCTTAAAATTAATTTGATTTGAAATTTAACCGAATTAAACATGCAAAATTCAAAACTTACGGCTAAGACTCCAGCTACGATGATTGATAATGTGATAAGGAATTTCATTTTTATTGGATACTTGATTCAATTTGAAACACAAAAGTATACTGTGATAAATTGGTTTATAAAACTTCAATTTATATTGGCATTTAATTGAATGAATTTCAAACTTTAATCGGAAGTTCAAAGCTAACCTTTAATTTAACATTGCAAATAATACTAATTTGGATTTAATTTCCTTGATTTTACCCTTAAATGGGGTAAATTGAAATGATTTACGGACATTAACCTACTTTTTGACTTCATATGAAAAATTTAGCTCATTTTGTTATGTTAATGCTAAAGATTTGCGAAATTTACGGGTGCAAAACTGGAAACAGCAATTGAAAGGTAGAGGAACATGGAAAAGGAATCCTTCATTCTATAAAACTCATCGAAGCTCTACAAAAATTCATCGAAGCTCTACAAAAACTCAACGAAGCTCTAAAAAACTCATCGAAGCTCTACAAAAACTCATCGAAGCTCTTAAAAAAACTCAACGAAGTTCTACAAAGACTCAACAAAAATCTACAAAAACTCATCGAAGCTCTACAAAATTTCAACGAAACTCTACAAAACCTCTTGGGTTTAAAAAATGAACGTAGCGCTGAATAAGTAAGAAGATCTCACCCCATTTGACGGTATTGGCGTTTAAAATTCATTGAACTCGAACAAAAGCAGATCAAAAAAAATAGCCACACTTATTATAATTGAAGTTTGTTTGTTCAGCAACAAATTTTATATTATTCTAGAAATTCCATTATTTTTTTTAATTCTCAAATTCAAAAAAAACCAAATAATATTCAAAAACCATCTTAAAATTATACGATCCAGCCCATATTTTTGTCCATCCCACTCGTAAATGCGCAAATGGAAAGCCTAAAATTAAAATCACACGATACTAAATGTCATTGTCGATTAATGTGTGTTTTTTTTTACATAATTTAAAATTTACCTGAGTGCAAAATATACAATTTAATAATAAAAAAAAATCCTTCACAAAATTTATGTGTGATTCCAATCCAAAAATAAAATTCCATTCTGTTTATTATTAAATTTTAATTTTCTCACATCTCACCTAGCATTACATCAGATTTATTATTAACAACCCACACACAAATATTTGAAAGAAATCGCATAATTTTCAAAAAAAAAAATAACAGAAAAATTAAATAAAAAACAGACACACAGGTAAAAAATGATACACGTTTAAAATGATGACGAAGGTCCATTTATCATCACTGTACTTGTTTATTGAAGTTTAACTTTGATTATTTTTTTGTTTTATTTTTGACCGTTAAAATGATTTTCGAGGTTTTTTCATTTCAATGTGATTCCATTTCCGAAAATTGAATTTACAGAGCCAAATAATTTCATTGAATAATTTATCGAGGAATCATTTCTGGAAAATTCGAATAATGGGTAATTTCATTTCACATTAAAAAATGTTTGAATTGTACAAGACACAATAAAATGAAAAAAAAAACAAAAAAAAAATTATTTTTAGAAGTAAAACAAAAGTGGCACGGTGACACAATCAAGAAATGAAAGAATATTTTTCTAAAAATAAAATTATTTCATTTCACATTTTTATTAAATGTATGTAAGTTAATTTGTTTTGAACTAATTCGACATTAAGACCTGAAGAGGGCGCTAGCTGACGGTTCACATTGAATTTCGCAGTAAAAATTTTTAATTTGGTGCAAAATGTTTGAGGAAAATAATCATTTTAATTTAATTTATGGCCACATTAAATTTTAATAATCATTTTTCGGCACGTTTCAGTTTAAAAAGGTATTAAAAATTTTTATTTTTCATTTCAATGTAAAAATGAAAATAAACAAGGAAAATTGATTTCTAAACATCGTAAAAAATTTATTTTATGATTTCCATGAAAATGGTAAAAATGAAATAAGTCTTGGTCAGTGGTCAAGGGCTCAGTATCCTTTTGTGGAGTGAGTCTGAGCTATTTCAAAAAGCGCATCTCAGAATAGATGGAAATACCGACATAGGATCTTCACTGTCTAAGGAGTTTTAGTGCTGTTTAAAGAAACGATCGAAAAAAAGATTTCATATAGCGAAATGTGGGCACTGGGCAAAGATTTACTCCAACGGGAAAACAAGTCTGCTGATTTCCGTCTATCAATTCACTGGAGTGGGCTCGAATCAACTTCAATTGGATTCTGTCATTTTCAGACTTAGTAATTATTCTGATCGAATTACGACGCGACTGCTCTCGGGTGACAGTATTAAATCTAAAGTCCATCCTCAAAGTTGGGCTTGCGGTTTGGCGTTTACTATGAAAACGTCATTAAAAATTTAACCATGATTCATGGTCAATTTAAATTTTCAGAATCGATTCAATTGAAAATATTCACAAAAGATTGAGCGATATCTAATGATGACGATCAACTCAAGACATCCATGATCATTTTTCCTTGAATTTCACCACATGAATGTTCCATTTCCATTAATCTTGTCATTTAATAGTACGCATGCGCCATTCAAAGGAAACCATTTTCAAGAAAATGATCATCTTCGGCATTTTCCGTGAGATCATCTGTTTTACTTCATTTTCCGGAAAATTATGGTGATCTTCCTTCTTGACAGCACAAAATCTCTGTTTTGATCACGATATTCTCTCAAAAATTCTCATAAAATAGGTAAACAGAGAAGTTGGACGTACAAAAAATGTAAACAGAGCAATGTTGGCATCCGTTCACGCAAGCGCCGTTCGAATATGATCGAAATTTCTCTTGAAAGATCTGAAATGGCATTTCAATGAAGAGAAAATGAATGTAAGTGAAAATTCTCTACATAAATTAAAATTTTAAAGGAAAACAGCTGATTTACGATCCACGAACGAATTTAAACGAAGATCACCGATCCAGGTTATTTACAATTTTAAAATCAAATGAAAATGATCTTGAAAATGAAATGCGACAAGTGGAAAGTCAATTCACTGATACGAGGCAATAATTAAAATGAATAGAGAAAAATTGAAAAAAACGCAGAAATTGAATTTTCACAAAGAAATAAGAAATTCAAATCTTTTAAAGGAATATCTCAAATCCTTTGAATTTAATTTCATTTCAAGGAATAAAAATTTCAATTACATTGAAATGCCTTCAAATCAAAACAAAATCTGTAAATATCAAAATATTTCTCATAAATCAATTGTCTCAACTTGGCGTGTGTCTGTCGCGTGCATTTATTTGTTACAAATTATCTAGTTAACACACATTTAAATTTTGTTGTAATTGTGACAGAAACATATGGGTGTTAAATGGGGCCAACAATTCATTTAAAAAAAAAGATATAACAAGATTAAACATTTATCGAATATTTTCATATTGATCATCTGCCAAAAAATTCTTTCACTGAAACACGCGTCAAGTCGTACTTTTGTAACATAATTTAAATTTTAGATCAACCACTGACCACAACTTGTTAAAATAAAATTTCAAATGAGTAATTGAATTAGATTGAAAATTTTAATTTTTTTTCTTTTTATTTATTAAATTAAATTAAATTTGAAACTACTTGTTTATTTATGTTTTTTATTTTTATTTGATGTCACAAAAACGTCAAAATAAATGGATATTTAAAATACAATTAATGGCTGTCTGTTAAAATGAAATTAAAAGATAGATGTGGTAAGAAACGACTTTTAAATGTAGATCAATGTGAGATTTTCTAAAAATAATTTGAATTGAATTGAAAGTGAAGATGAAATTTAAAGGAAAATTATTGAAAATTCTTCTAGGTGGGGCTGATTTCAATGAAATGATTTGAGAAAGTGAGAAGAATTAAATCGTTAAGTCGAAATTTGATGTTTCGTGTTTGAATTAGCATATCATTTTAAGAATGGGGCTTTGGGACTCCACCGAAATGACCGATGAGCTCATCAACGATGTTGAAAGCCTCGGAAAGGTTTTTTAGGATTTCTGAACCCTCCTCAACAAGCTCCAAGACTTTTACCCTGATTAAGGTGAATTTTAAATATTTTCTACGTTGAAGTGAGAAAATCAGCTCTCAGCGCCATCTGGTGAGTTCAATCCAGAAACCCAATTAGACTTTTTTTGCAGAATTGAATGCTTTATCGATTTGAATACTCATCAACGATATTTACTTGGAAAATTTTTCAGGAAACCCCAAAAAGTGACCAAAAACCATAACAAGCCTTGTCAGCGCCATCTGGTGGATCCAATCAAAAAACCCCAAATAGCATGTTCAGTGTGCTTTGTCAAATTTAACTCAAGTGCCTTAACTTTCATATACATATTGGCGCCAAGTCTTGAAGAACCTAAAATGATAATACCAAATATTTTTTGGCTCGTCGGCCTCGAGACCTTAAAACGTTCAATCAAAACAAGACCAACATTGTAAAATTTAATAAAAGCAATATATTTATTATTTTATTTCATTTCAATAAATAATTTCATTCAAAATACAATAAATTCAGATAAAAAACAATTACAATCAATGTTTTTGCACATAATAAATAAAATAAAAATATAATTGTCAAATTAATCGGCTGATTCTGTTCAAAGATATTGATGCAGAAAAGTTGAAAGCAAATTTTTAAATAAATAACTGATAATAATTGAAAAAAATAAGTTACATTTAATACAAATACATAATAATTATATAAATTTAAATAAAATATTTCATATAATTTGATGATATTCCTTCACACACATTTTAATTACTTCCTAAAACCTCCTTTTTTGCCGTGATGTCCTGATGGGACAAGTAACTCTGCTGACGTCGTTGCTGATCCCAAAACATTACTTGCCGTACAACTATATTGACCAGCGTCCACTGAAATGTGCTCATATTAATTTTAAAATTTTACTTTGAATTTAATAATTTTTGCCATTACCTGGATACGCTTGTGGAATAGTCAATCGACAAACTCCATTTCTGTATTCGACCACAGTACGACAAGTATTTTGTACAATTTCACCATTTTTCATCCAGATAATATCGGGATGTGGTTCACATTGTACAATACATTCAAAACGTGCAGATTGGCCACTGACAGCGGCAATGTCCTTTAAAGGCTGTAAAATTTTGTGTTACATTGAAATGAATTAGTTTGGATTTATTTGATAGAATTTAAAGCTTACAGTGATGAAAATTGGTGGCTTTTTAGGACCTTCAGGCTCCTGTTGATTTACAACATTTCCAAATAAGACTTGCGTATTTGGTGTTGCGCGTAAATTAGCACCAGGTTGATTCCAGGAATTGTCTGATTTTATTTTAATAGTAAATTGAAAATTTTAATTTTATAACATAAATTATTTTTTTTACAAGTATTAAGCTTAAATAATTTATTTGCATTTTCAAAAAAAAATTTCATTCAAATTAGTGTCTACTCTAATGTAAAGCTCATTTACCTCCAAATGTAAGAATTTTCGAAAAAAGGTCGAATTTTCAGAGATTGTCGAGCTTTCCCAAAATGGTCAAATTTTCAGAATTGGTCGAGCTTTCCGAAATGTTCGAGCTTTCCTAAAAGGTCGAGCTTTCCCAAAAAGTCGAATTTTCATAAATGGTCCAGCTTTCCCAAAAGGTTGAATTTTCAGAAAATGGTCAAATTTTCACAAAATGGACAACTTTTCAGAAATTGTCGGGCTTTCCCAAAATGGTCGAATTTTCAGAATTGGTCGAGCTTTCCCAAAAGCTCGAATTTTCGGAAATGGTCCAGCTTTCCCAAAAGGTCGAATAATCCGAAATAGTCGAGCATTCCCAAAATTCAAAAATAAGTGTTGAGTAAATTGTAAATATTTTTTCACAAAAGCAAATTTTAATAAAATTAAAAAAAAATAATTCACACTTACTTGCTTATATTAAATTGAAGCATCTTTTAATTTTCACAAAATATATAAAAAGTACAACACTGATACACAAAAACGGAAAAAAAATAGTTAAAAAAAATCACTCTTACACAAAATTTTTTGACAAAAATGAGTTAAATTTTCATGCAAATGTTAAAAAAGTGAAAAATCATGGAAAAATAACGCTCAATACCTTGTACGTTAATGTGTGGTTCACCTCCAGCAAAATGTGCTGGCAAACTGTGACGTTTTGAGGCTTTTGAAGTCCTTTGTGCCAGTTCATCCGTTGCACTGATCGATTTTTCATGCAAAACAGGCACTTCAATATCACCTGCTTGCCTAATGCTTGGCTTACCCGAAATTTCATTTCGTGTCATGCCACCACTTTTACAATCGCGATATCCACCTACAATGCGTTTACCTTCACCCGGGAAAATAATTCCAAACTCATAGCCAAAATCGTATTTGAAATATATGAGACCAGTATCAGGGTCAATTTGTTTTGTGCCTTTTTTTTATTATAATTTTTTTAATTGGTGATTCACACATTTTTTATTTATAGTTTAAATAAGAAAGTTTTGATGGAAATTTAACATGAAAAAAGGTTGGGAAGAGAACAAAAGGAATTTATGTTACATTTAAAGTAAAACAAAAAAAAAACATTTCTTGTAAATGAGGATGAAATGAAAAGAGTACTCACCATATTCAGAAACACGATTCTCATCTCTGTATACTTGGGGTTTGCGATCACCAGCTGCAACACTACTCGCTCTCTTTACCACAGGCTTATATTGCTCTTGTCTCTGCTCCTGAGCAATATCCTTGATAAATTGATGTGCTTTATTCTTGAATTGTGAGCTCATTGATTCAACTTGATTTTGTGCAACAGTCTTGTAACTGCCGTATTTGTTTCTTATCGTAATATCGTCTTGTGTTACTTTGCTCTTACTTTTTGACTTTTTAATTGATGATCGGTCGAGAGTTTGAGTTTTGGTCGAGTACAAGTCTCGATCAGCTAGCACATCAATTTTCGATGGCATAATTGGACCATGATCGAATTCCATGGGGGTCATTACACGCTCATATGACCTTGGAACACTTGTAGCACGTCCTCCATGAAGGGCGGGACGTACAGGTCGATAACGCACATCATGCTCATCAAATGGATTTGGAGTCCAAAGTGGGCGAATTCGAGCTGATTCAACTTCTGACTCGTAATCACTTTCACGGAATTCTCCTAGAAATTATGTGAGTGAAATGAAAAGTGATTTACATTAGACATAAGACAATTGATTTTTTTGTCAAAGGACAAAATGTGAATGATTGAAACATTGAATGAAATTTACAATTTGAATCAATAATTTTAGTGACAACAAATTTTACCTTTCGTGTCCTCATTCAATAAAATAGGGAATCTAAACTCACCTGGGATAAATTTCGTTGGTGTTGGTGGAGGCGGTACGCGTTGTCTAGTTTTCATTGAAACAGGTGGTGCTGTGTATGGGAAAGGTTCTAATTTTTCTTCTCTATGCATTTTTTGGTGGTCATCTAATGCAATAACTCTTCTTGTATGTGTTACGTTGACAGTTCTTTGACTCTTTTCTGTTGATTCTTTCATTTGCATGTGTTTGGAGGTCTCAGTTGCAACGGCATTGCTTAAATGTTGGGGTACACCGGCAACAGCTGTATAGAAAGTGCGAGAAACTGGTTCAGAGTGATAAATTTCACGGTGAACTTTTTCTTCGTGACGTTTTTCTTGTTGTTGACGCTGTTGCTGAATTCGCTGTTGTTTTTCGAATTCTTGCTGCTGTTTGAGCCGTTGCTGCTGTTCAAATTGTTGCTGTTGCTGAATTCGTTGTTGCTGCTCAAATTGCTGTTGTTGAGCCCGTTTTTGTTGCATGTGAGATGCTTGTTGTTGCTGGACTGTCACAGGCTTGGCAGGCATAGGCTTTGGTCTCACTACTTGTGGATGTACGATAGTTTGTTGCTTCGTTTCCACTTGCTTATCAATTGGCTGGAATTTAGGTCGTGGTGGACCTTCAAAGGTAGGTGGACGATCAAATTCAGTTGGAGGAGTTGGTGTTCGACCGAGGGTGCTACGACCACCTGCGGTTGGTGTTAAAACAGGTCTGACAGGCTTATACTGAGACCGAGTTGGATAGTGAAGTGAAACGTCACTTTCATAATCACTTTCATGAAATTCTCCTTTTATAAATTTGGATGGACTTGGAGGTGGTGGCACTTTGGCGTGTTTTGGTCGACCTGGTTCCGGTTTGAATGGCATTGGCTCGAGTTGTTGCATTTCTCGTTGAATTGCCTGATAATTTTTAAAAATATGTATATTAAAATCATGTTAAATTATACAAAAAAAAAAACGTAAAATTCAAAATAATATGCGTTAGTATTTCAAAATACTAAAAAAAACTTGATTAAAGTTACCATGTAAAGAAAAGCATGCAAAATTAACGTTTTCTATTAATATTAAATTCAAATAAAAAAATTATGTAACTCAAACTACAACAGTTAATTCAAAGGAAAGGAATTTCAAAAATTTTTAAAGCATTTTGATTATCGGATAAAAATTTTTCTAGTCAGTTTTCAAAAGTTGGGCTTGCAAGTCTACAAAAATAAATCAAATAAGCAAGCGCACACTAATTAACACTCTAATTTTTTATACAAGATGCGAACCTTTTGGTTTGATTGATGATGACTCGTTGAATGGCTATAACTAGAATGATGTGTACTTGTATGTACATTAGAAGCAGTGGTTGCAGCAGCAGCATTAATAGGAATTGGTTTAACCAGCTTTGGAGTATGAGCCGTTGTTGGAGGTTGTGGTTTGGGCATTGGTTGTTGTTGTTGCGATTGGTTTTGGTATTGTTTATATGAATGGTGATGCTGTACAAGTTTTTGGTGTGTACTTGTAGTGAAACTTTGTTGTTGTGACGAACGTGTAAAAGATTTTGAATGGCTTTCCTCTGTATCGGCTTGATATCCACTTGAAATTTGTTTAACTGGTTTTTGTGGTACTTGAGGTGGTATTTGTTTGGGTTGTTGCTGTTGGGGTTGTGGAATTGGCTTAAATATTTGAACTGGTTCTTGTTCAAATGGCATTTGTGGTTGATAAACTGGCTGTGGCACATGTTGTTGTTGTGGTGGTTGGACATGGCGATAACCAAATTCTTGTTGATATTGCTCTTGATGATGATAGATCTGTTTTTCTGGTACATAAAAAGCTTCAGTTCCACTTTGAACTGGTGGAGCTGAAATTGGTTCATGTCTTGGCTTCTGAACTTGAACCTTTTCTTGAACTTGCGATTGTTTTTCAAATTTCTCAACCTTGGTCTCCAACATTTTTTGTGATTCAACTCGTTTATCAAACTGAGGTGCAAAACAAATTTCTGGAGGAGTTCCTGGTTCAAGATAAAGTTGATCTGTTTGTGATAATGGTCTTTCAGCAATTTGTCTAACTACATTTGGAGAAGTCAAGTCAGCTTTGTGTAGAAGTGGAGGCAAAGTACTTTGTTCAATTTCACGAATCTTGCCTTCGAACATTTCTCGCTTAGCTTGCAATGACATTCTTTGAAGTTCTTCTTGCTCTAACATTTGAACATTTTCTTGAGGCTCATATAATGGCACAAATTCAAGAGACCTTTGAACTGGTTGAGGTTGTTGAACTTCACGAATTTTTTGTTCAAAGAGATGACGTTTTTCGGTTGTTGATAAATGCTGTTCAAACTCATTTTCACTCGAAGCTGGAATTGACACCTCATAAGAAGCAGGAGTTTCTCTTTGAGCTTGAACTTCCAATAACTGAGCATATGAAAGAGGTTGTTCATTTTCAAATTTCACAGGTTTTTCGGGAACTGCAGCAAAAGATTCAGGTATGAAAGGTTCTGCAGGAATTGGATAAAGAGGTTCGCGATGTTCAAAGATCTCAACTTTTTTTTCATGAGATTCCGTTTGTTCTGTTATTGTTTGTTTCTTGTCTTCATTTACGCTCATTTGTGGTAGAACTCGAATGCCACCTTGAACTAAAACATCACCTTTTTCTTTCTGAGCCTCTTCTAATGCTTTGATCTTTCCTTGAAGTCGGGCTCCTTTGGTTGGAGTTTGCGGTGTCATTGGCTTTGGTGCAAATCCATACTCGACTGCTGAGCTGACATCTACCTTCAATGGCAGATTAGGCTCTAATTTTTGAGTTGTCATTTTAATTTCATTGAAGCTCTGGGAAATTTGTGAACTTTGTGTGATTATTTGTTGCTGACTTGACTCTGTTTGAAGCTTTTCGGCAGCATTGTATGATAACTGTTGAAGTTTTGGTGGTTCTGGTAACAAAATTGGTTCCTTGAATTCAAGAACAGACTCTTTAGCACTTTGGACAAAATGATATTGATTATTAAGACTGTAAGGTGGGATTGGAGTTGTTTGAGTTGAAGCAGTTACTAAACTATTTATTGCTTTATTATTTAAAGATAATGTAGAAGAAGCAGGTTCATGCACAGAAGTATGGGCAGAAGCAATAGATTGGGTGCCAGTTGTTTCAGTATTAGTTTTTGTAGTTTGTGTTGAAATTGTTGTTGAATGGGTGATATTGGAGGTTTGGGCTGTTTGTGGTTGGGATTGCTGTTGGATTAGGGTTGAATAAAGTTTAATTTCATGAGGAAAGCCTTTAAGCCCAGAAGATTGTTCAGTTTGTACAGAAATACCCTGTTTAGGCATTGGTGGTGGTATTGGAGTTACTTGGAACTGTTTTTCTTGTTCTAAACGCTTTAAAGGTTCACTCTCACATTTTTCTACTTCAAGACCTTGTTTAGGTTCTGGCAACTCTGGAATAGGACCAACTTGAAGAGGAATTCCTGGTGGTACAATCCGAAGGTCAGCTTCATGTTTCTCTATTTCAAGACCTTGTTTAGGTTCTGGCAACTCAGGAAGTGGTCCAACTTGAAGTGGAATTCCTGGTGGTACTATTTGAATATCAGTTTCATGTTTTTCTAATTCAAGACCTTGCTTAGGTTCAGGTAATTCGGGTAATGGACCAACTTGAAGTGGAATTCCTGGTGGAACAATCTGAAGGTCAGCTTCATGATTTTCTACTTCAAGACCTTGTTTAGGTTCTGGTAATTCTGGAAGTGGACCAACTTGAAGAGGAATTCCTGGTGGTACTATTTGAATATCAGTTTCATGTTTTTCTAATTCAAGACCTTGCTTAGGTTCAGGTAATTCGGGTAATGGACCAACTTGAAGTGGAATTCCTGGTGGAACAATCTGAAGGTCAGCTTCATGTTTCTCTACTTCAAGGCCTTGTTTAGGTTCAGGTAATTCTGGAAGAGGACCAACTTGAAGAAGAATTCCTGGTGGTACAATCTGAAGGTCAGCTTCATGTTTTTCTACTTCAAGGCCTTGTTTAGGTTCAAGTAATTCTGGAAGAGGACCAACTTGAAGTGGAATTCCTGGTGGTACTATTTGAAGGTCCGTTTCATGTTTTTCTAATTCAAGACCTTGTTTAGGTTCTGGTAACTCTGGAATAGGACCAACTTGAAGAGGAATTCCTGGTGGTACTATTTGAAGATCAGTTTCATGTTTTTCTAATTCTACACCTTGTTTAGGTTCTGGCAACTCTGGAAGAGGACCAACTTGAAGTGGAATTCCTGGTGGTACAATTTGAAGATCAGTTTCAATTGAAACTTTTTCTTTATCTTGCATCGTTTGAGTTTCTCCACTTTTCAAAACAGGTTTTGGTTCAGTATTCGTTGCTTGATTAGCTTGATCTGTTCCAACCATTATTCCTGTTGATTTAAACTCTTTTCCTGGCGTTTGTGTTTCTCCTGTTTGAGTTTCAATTGGCATAACTTGTGTTCCAATTGAATCTTTTGATTCAGGCTAAATTTGTTTATGTGTGTGTGTTTTGAGGTGATTTAAAGGAAAATGTTATGTGATTGATAGTGAAAATTTGTAATGAAATTTAATGAGAATGAGAAAAAGAAAGAAAAAGGATGATAGAAAAAAATAACATGTGTGTCAGTGAATTGTTTCTAATTCTAATATTTTCTGATTGGATAAGAAAAAGGAGGATAATTTTGTGAATTTTGTTTTTCTTTGTCTTTTAAAGTGGAATTTAGAAAATTTCATGCAAAAATTTAACATCAAGTATTTAAAACATAATGATTCAGAAATATAATAAGAAATTAATGCCAAATATGAAAGAACATCAATGAATAATTTCTATTCTATCTATTCTAAATAAGAATAAATAAATTTTCAATGAAGAAGAATTTTTTATCTCCTTTTTTCAGTTGGAATTTTAAATTAACAGCAGATAATTAAAGCAAATACCTGAATTGGTGGAGGTGCAATATAAATTAAAGGTTCTGGTGCTGCTTGTTTTTCCAGAATCACGATATCAGCAATGCTTCTTGCTTCACCACCTGCATTGGTAGCACGGACCATATATTTGCCAGCGTCACTCAATTGAGCTATTTTTTAAAAATTTTAACTCAACTAAAAAAATTGGACTTGAGCTATTTAAAAAAAAATATTACCGTGTTCTATGGTTAATTTATATGAATTGTCAGCTTTACTTTGCTTGAATGGACTCAAATTGGCATCTTTCAAAGGAATCTCATCCTTAAACCAAGTTACTGTTGGTTCGGGAATTCCTGTAATTGTTACTTCAAGATTCAGTCTATCATCGACTGTAACAATAGTGGAAGCAAGGCGATGACAGAAAACTGGAGGAAGAACGTGCTCTGAAATTAAAATACTTATTTAAATTTTAAATCAATGTAAAAAAGTTAAAAAATTACTTTTCACAACAAGATCTGCTGTGCATCCAGCTGATCCCGCTGGATTTGTCACAGTACATGAGTATCGACCAGCATCATTCACATTTACATTTTTCAATTCAACTTTAACTGTATTTAAATCCCGTGAAATCTTTACTCGATCCAATTCCATTTCAAGTGGATTTCCATTCTTAGTGATTTCAATGGTTGGTGTTGGAAATCCATCAAAAGTAGCTTCAAATACAACATCTTTATGTTGATCAACAATTTTACCAACAAATGGGGAAGTAAGTCGAGGAGGCATTGATTTACGAGCCGGTTTTCCAGTTGAAATTTGTCCTGATGTAGCAATAATTGAATCTTGAACATCTTTCGCTTCCTTGATAGTAATTTCTTCTTCAGGCTTTTTAGGTGCAGCATTTTCAACTGTCCTTGACTCATCTAAATGTCTCATTTCGTGCATAACAGGCGCCTCACCATCACGACTCTTAATCATTTGATCATGTATCGCTTGTTTTGTATGTGTTTCACTGTGTTTTGTGTCCCCATTTTCAATAACTTTGTTTGTTGTACTCGTTATGTATTCATTTATGTTACGTACATTTGTGATATTTGTAACGTTTGTGATGTTATTTTCGTTTGTTGTATTATTTGTGGGC